>CAJDSM010023829.1:6405-28731 GCA_903981925.1 Ostrea lurida | reverse complement strand
TCAAGAATAACGTTGCGGGTACTGTACCATGCAAACCTCTAATCACAGAACAAAATGAAATACTTTAACTTGCTTTGTATTGTGAAGGGTATTGCGGGTATTACGACACAGTGATCGGGAAAATTGTGAACAACGTCCACAAAGACTGCACACTTTTCAATGAACCTTGTCCAAGTAGATATAATTCCTCGGAGGCGTACAAATGTAAGTGTTCTATACAGGCATTCGTTTTTTTTGCTACTTTTAAATATTCAGCATGCACTGGTCACACAAGACGCCACGTGTGTATTCACCTTTTATTCTCTGCTTTTAGAATTACGCATCAAATTTGAAACTAGTGAAAATTGTACGTTATATATTCATATATACATGTATAATGTTAGTCTACTAAAATAGGAAATTCCAAAGATCACATTACTTACGGTATTTCAGATCAAGGATGTTTTCCAGTGAAAAAGAATGGAAATACTTGTGGTATTGAGCAAAAATGTGAAAGGTGAATTAAGATATATTTAAATGTTATATTTCGATTTCTTCGTATTATTTTGCCTCATAAAGTTGATTTCTTTGCCATGAAACGATTGAAATATTTCAGTTCACAAGAATGGATGCTCGTGGCATTCGTGATTGCTGTGGTTGTTGCATTATTATTGGTTGTGTCAATTGTCACTTATTGTATATGTAAGTCCAGGAAATCGGCAGGTATGTAAAGTAGCATTAATTCAGTTAATACCAGTACTTTTTTTAGTTGATACAATTCATTCAGACATGATCATACTAGTACATGTATGTATGCTTTTTTTATTTTCAGATAAATATAAAGTTGGTGAGAAGTCCCGCAAAGGTATTTTCTTAATGACCTTAATAGAAACGCCGCACTTGTAATACTTAGATGGCAAAATTTTAAATTCTTTGATATTATGCGAAAAAAGTGCTCTCCTCTGATCAGTGTACACATGATTAGGGTTCCAGCAGACAAACGTACACATGTTTAGGATTTTTCCAGAGACCAAACGTACACATGATTAGGATTTCCAAAGATCACATTTGGTCCTCTCACATTTTGATTTAAACTTACAATAAAAAGTATAATAAAACAAGTCATTATAATTTCTTTATTATAGGCCGCTCATTTATTCCTGAAAAAACCATAGCAAGTAAATGTACACGAACACGTATATGATTAATCTCATTTTCTACTCAGGGCATAGTGGATACCAGCAATTAAGATAATATATTTATTTAATGATTTTCTGTAAATTTTATTATAAGAATATTTCTGTATTAATACTTCTTGTCAGCATTCAACTTTTATTTCAGGAATACAATATCATCGTGAAGAAGAAGAAGAAGTAACGGTTCCTTTCAATAACGGAGCACTAAACGGTAGGTATTTATAAGATTAACGATTATATTTTGTACCCAATTCTAAGTGCATTATGTTATCCCCACTATACCATTGATATGGAAATGTTTACAAAGATTTTTATTTGAAAGATAACATATTTGATAATTATATTAATGATATATTTGTCCCAGGTTCTAGCCACGGAGTGGGTGTTTCTCAAGAACAGGAAATGAGTGAGGGGTGAGTGAACTATTATTTAGTTACACAAACAGGAATCCAAAGAACAGAGCACAGTTAAGTTTGAAGTAAGCAGTGGCGGATCCAGGATTTGTCGAAAAGGGGGCCCCGGTTTGTTGAAAAAGGAGCCAGTAAGCGTAAGGTCTGGGATGAAGTCAAAGTGGGGGCCCAGGGGCAAAGCCCCCGGAAGTTCTCGGGTTTTAGTGCTTTTAAAGTTACGTTTAGAGGTTAATTTAGCTATATATCTATACATAATAATTAATTTTGGTCACCAAAAGGGGGGCCCGCCCCCTCTAAATCCGCCACTGGTAAGTGGGCGTGTCCTTATATATACACAGGGATGCATAATATTTATTATGACATCACACATCGGAACACTTGTAATATCCTGTAATTGAATTCTAAATGTTTCTAAAATGCATGGACATTAACATATACAAAAACTTTTAAGTTTCAAATTTTTTCGTGTTTTTTTTCTCTTAGTCTGTTAAACCATTTAAAAAAGTGGTAAAATATATTTAAAAAAAATCGGAGAGGTCTACATTATTGCATCTAGACATCATTGTGATCTAGTGTGACGCATTTCATAATCTAGAAGTGGCGGATAAACTGGATTTTTTTTTCAACGAAAAAAAATTATTTTGTTGTAAATGCAAATATGTAAGGATATATTTAAAAGTCTATCAATTTGAGCACAATGCCATCTTTATGAATTCACTAAAATATTTTCTATGATCCCGTAGGAAAGCATGGAGGCCTTATTTATTTATAAGCCATGATAAGGGGGGGGGGGCATATGGGTGGGTCACGTATATCGATTCTTGCAAGGGCATACTCTAAATACATCACAATGTGTTGTTTTAACGCGAACGAAATAAATTTTAAACTATTTGAAAGCGTGGCATTCTCCTGATGAAATTGTCAATTTCAAATCGAGATTCAGCTGACCGGTGAGAAATTCAACATACGATACAATATATTATTTTTAACAATTATCAGTTAAAATATGTAATGGAATGCAACGTAATTCATAAACTAAATGCACATAGCTTTTTAAAACATTCATGAATCGAAGTTAGGATATTGATAACCTCAATACCGGCGGTCAGTTTACAAAAACCACGTGATATCGAATCACGTGATCAGTCTAAATATAATCATCATGAATATGTATTTTCAGTCCATCACATTTTTATCAATTGTCAATAAAGACCCAAAATGATTTATTCATTTTGATAAATGATTTTTCCGATCGCATATTTTCAGCGAAATTTCCATTGGCCACCTTTATGCTGCTCTCACACTATGCCGAATATCCTTGCGAATGAAAAATGTTAGCGTTCGCAGAAAATTCATCAGAAACAATAAGATTGAGTGTTCAAAATATTGAAAATCACTACGGCTTAAGATCGTTTACAACTGTTCTTACGAATCTGTTTACGAAGTGGTTTGGCGAGTTTAACGAATTCCTTACAAACCTTATTTTTTTTTGCAATTAAATACAAGAATTTCTTACAATTAACTTCTGATAATACAAATGCCTTTAACGATCCTTACGAATGCCTTGCGATATCGATGCGAGTCTAACGATTTCTTGCGAGTGTCATCCAGAATAAAACGAAATAAAAGGGCGCCATAGGTTGCGAGTTTTTAACATTCTTCTCGAATACCTCATTTGAATTTACAGATGCGACCAAGTTCTAACCTCTCGCCCACCAGTCATGGAGAGCAGTCATGAGAACTGCTCTAAGTTAACTTTACGAGCAGACGCACAAAGGCGGTTCAGCAAAGCAGTCATTGGAGAACTGCCTAAGTTAAACTTAGAGCCAAGACGCAAAGCTGTCATGGACCTGTTTCTTAAGTTTAACTTGGAGCAGTCATAGAGCTGTTCTACGTTAACTTAGAGCAGACGCGAAGCGGTCATAAGCAGTCCAAGACCTGTTCTAAGTTAAGTCCGAGCGGTCATAAATTAAGCAGCTTCTTGATATATATATAATTACCCGCTTTGTTGAAACATGCCAGTTTCATTTTAAAATTTGCACGTGAGTGAGTCAGTATTAGTGAAAAATGCCTGCGAAATTGAATAGCACTGCCTTTTTACATAAGACAGAGAATTGTTAGATGTTAAGAAACAGTGGGTAAGACTTTTCGTTCAAATAGTAAGCATATTGACAGAAATCAGAAGGTTTGTAAATAGATTTTCACGGTTTTGCCATTTTGGGAAATTTTATAAGAGATTACCGTTAAAATGGTTACATTGATAGATCCACCGAAAGCAGCTAACGAAGACGAAAATTTGTCAGAGAGACAATTTAGACAGTTCCAAGATGAAACAATCAATGAAGACCTTGAAAATGTCAGCGAAACGAACTCACAGAATATTCTAATGAACATTTCCGAACCAATGTTAGTCCTTCAACAATAAAAAGATGATCAATATATCCCCGAAACATTAATTAAAAAATAAGTTTTGGATGCGAGGGCATACATTAACCTCGTTCAATATCCGCACGTGATATTGCACTGTCTTTAATAGGCAATTCCAATCTAATAAACTCCATAGCAATTTCAATTTCTGTTTGGGCGGGTTTTTTTTATTTAAGGAAATTAGCGACAAAAGATAATTAATAAATAGCTATTCTAATGCGAACTTTGGAGCAGTCGTGGACCTGTTCTAAGTAACTTGGAGCAGTCGATGGACCTGTTCAAGTGAATCTTAGAGTCAGTCTGTGGACCCTGTCTCTAAGCGAAATTGGGCAGTCAGCCAGAGCAGCTCTAGAGAGTCAGCAGAGCTGTATTGGAAGTTACAACCCTCCCCCCTGGAGCAAGTCATGGAGCAGCTGCAGAGCAGTCAGCAGAATGCTCTAAGTTAACTTAGAGCAGAATCATTAGAACTGCTTTACGTACTGCCTTTAAGAGAGTAGAACTTTGGTCCGCATCTGTAGTTTTTTTGAACTGACAAGTTATGTCAGAGTAGAGGTTGGAAATAAAGCTGGCAGGTGGTCCGGGCAGATAGAATCGAACCAGAATTACATGTAGTCCTACCAAAGATGACCAAATGAATAAATAAATAAAAATTTGAAAAAAAACACCAAAAAACAACAAAACCCAGAGAAGCAATAAAACCCAAGGGAAATAATACATTTCGATGATTCTGGTGATAGATCTAACAATTCTATTACACCAATTGCTACATCGCCATGTTCTCCACCTCCGTCTGAAACACTAAAAAGCAAAAAGAAGACAGAAAACAACCTTACGAAACATATAAGGAATGTTTTACGATAAATGCAAATGGCTTGCCTCAATACGATTAGCTTTAAGAATGCATATGAATCATTTACGATTGGATTGAGAATTTCAATTCCTTGCAAATGTTAGGAGCAGTTTCTAATATTCGTAAAAACTCACGAACAACCACACGAATTACTAAAGTGTGAGTACGAATGTTTAGCGATAGCTATACGATCATTGCGAGTGAGCGGCGAATGATATTCTTATGTCAATCGCAAGGATATTCGGCATAGTGTGAGAGCAGTATACCTGTGCTGCGAACGAAGACAAATTCAAATTCGATAGATATCCTACAGATACATGTAATATATGCTTCTCTCTTTTTTTAAGGATCGCCGATTTGGAAAACCCACCATTATTTTATGGAAAAGGTAAGATAACTAATTCAAGTGAAAATTGTATAAGACAGTGTGTACATGTACTTCACCATACATGTAGTTACACGTCACGCACGTAAAAGCTTTTAGCGTCTCTATTATATCAGTCAACATTATCTCATATGGAGCGTAAAACAAAACAAACAAGTTATAACTGTGCTGGGATGCCAACACAAATATCCCCGAACACCTCCCCCCTCATACCCGAGCAGAACATTATGGCCAGAATTATACTTTGGATCCTGAATTCAACTTAAAAACTGAATTTGGTTGAAATTCGACAATTTCCATTTTGTGGCACCATTTTGAAATGGCGGCCATCTTCAAACAATCAAAAATTTAATATAAAGAAATACTGATTCTAGATATAAATTACGTACCCCCAACTGACCACAAAACCTAAATGAGATTTTAGCAGTTTGATACATTTCCATATGTGACGGCCATTTTAAAAATGGCGGCTCAAATTTATTTGGATGCTGGAAATGAACTCGGGGTAATCAATAAACTTTGGTTGAAATCCGAAAACTTTGAATTTTTGACGTTTTACAGCCGTCATCTTGAATCAGCGGCCATTATGGAAATTTCGAAAGTTGATTGCACCCCTCCCCAGGACCCCTATCAACCCATGATGTTTGAATGGAATCTGTTGAAGCATGTTCATAAAATATTGCGGTCAAATATTCTCACTGAAGTAGAGGGATTTTGAGACAAAAACAAGAACAATATGTCCCCGACACTACGTGTTCGGGGACATAATTAGACAAACGAAATACAGTATCTCCACACATATCAGAATAATGTGTACACATACGTACAATAATCGTATACGTAATGTAATGGATGTGGAATTGTAGAATTATATATAGTGTTTGTATATAATCTGATTTGCATGTACCTGTCATGATAATGTAATATATATACTCAACAAAAAACGTTAAGGGTCATTAAATCAAAACATTTATGTTTTAATCCAAACTTTTGTTTGTGAGAATGATACGTATGTGGATACCGTTCATTTTCCTTTTACCTGCAGGTGTTAAATTACCGACTGATCGATACCACCTGCACATAAGATGAAACCCCCCAAATATAGTGTGTAAAAGACTTTAATTTTCAAATATTTCTAAAGAATTTTGAAATTTGACCATTGCTGACATTGACTGATGACTAAATATTATATAGACGACATATGGATGTACAGCAGAACGGTCGTGCCATCGAGATGCTTAAAATGGATATGATCCAACATCAGGTGGTGTAATGGTTTAACGTCAGTGAAACCGTAATTGAAATGTTATGGGAAAGGTTCCAGAACACAGGGAGGGTGCAACAAAGACCTCGTAGTGGCAAGCTTAGAAGAATGACAGCTCTTGGGGGTCCTAAAGTGGTGCTTTGGCAAAATGCATAATTTGGTTCATCTCGGCTTAAACCTTGAAAAAGAAGTATAGTAATGATCATGTCGTACATATTTCCACCCGAACATTAAGAGATGGGCTTAATGCTGTAAATTTGCATGCCCACAAGCCAACAAATGTTTCACTTTTCACCGTAAAGCCATCAAAACACACCGTCACAAACAATGATAGACCCTCCATCAAAGCGATTATGTTCAGCAATGCAACATTACTGATGTCATTCACTTTCGCGGACGATCATGATGAAAATCCTCGCAAAACTTGGAATTCATTTGTGAACAGAAGCAATTGCCAATGTTCATGGTGTCTGCTAAAATCAAAGCAAGCTTTGTGATGTCTTACGGTCAAACATAGACATATTCATGGCTTGTGGACATGTAAAGCTGCATGAAGTCTATGTCTTAATGTCTGAGTGGAAAATTGCAGCCCATGATCCCTACTCAAGGATTCAGCAGAGATGAACCGATTGCATTTTGCCAAAAGCGCTATTTTAGGACCCCCCACGAGCTGTCATTCTTCTGAGCTTGCCATTACGAGGTCTTTGTTGCACCCTCCCTGTATTCTGGAACCTTCCCAATAACCTTTAACTTACGGTTTCACTGACGCCACGTGACGTTGGTGCATATCCATTTGAAGCATCTCTATGACACGACCTCTCTACTGTACATCCATATGTTGTATCCTCAACAATTTGTCATCAATCAAGGTCAGTAATGGTCAAATTTCAAAACTCTGTAGAAATGTTTGCAAGTAAAGGGAGAATGAACGGCACCCACATTCATTCTCAAAAACAAATCTTTTCTATCAAAACTAAATGCGAATTTAATTGAATGACCCTTAACGTTTTTGTTGAGTATATTATGTAGTACGACTCTTGTTTTTGTATCAATGCCACAACAAAGGGCACAAACATAGGCAATGTCTGTTTCAAGGACCTGCACTTGTTATCAAAATTGGGATCGGCTTATAGCTTGTTTCCGTATTGTAAGATGTAATATAATTCCCTGTAAAACCGCATGACTATTATAAAAACATTCACCTATCCCATTACACGTGATGAACATGTGTAGCTCTGTACGAAACCAAATAAAATAGCACGCTATGCACATGTTTTTAAAATTTATATTTTATTCATATTGTGCTTCTCTAGACTTCATGCAAAGATAATGACCATACAAATGTAATACGCCATATTTTGTTTTTGAGCCGATGGCTCAAGTGAGCTATTCTGATCGCCTGGTTTTCGTCGTCTGTCCTTTAAACTTTTCACAGTTTCGACTTCTTCTCAAAGAACCACTGGGCCAAATTACATAAAAACAAAGCCTTGGTGCAAATCATCCTTGGGTAAAGGGGATTTCAAAGTCTTGCTTTCAAAAAATGAAGGACGCCCCCACCAAAGGGGAGATACATCATGAAAAATGAAAAAGGGTGGTGTCATTTAAAAAATCTTTCTCAAGACCACGAGCCAAAAAGCCTGAAAGGTTATATGAAAACCTCCTTAGATATAGTGGAGATTTCAAGTTCTGTTCAAATCATTTGACCCCGTGGGTACGATTGAGGCCACACTAGGGAATCAAAGTTTACATATGCATTATATAGGGAAAATTTTTTAAAAATCTTCTTTCAAGAAACCACTGGCAAGACAAAAGCTGAAATGATATTGAAAAGCTTCCTGTGAATATAGAGAGATTCAAGGTTTGTTCCAAATCAGGACCCCGGGGTACGATGGGGCTCCAATTCCGGGGATCAAAATTTTTACATATGATTATATAGGGAAAATCTTAAAATTTCTTCTTCTCAAGAACCCACTGGGCCAGGGAAAAGCTGAAATCTATATGAAAGCTGTCCTGATCATAGGTTGGAGATTTCAGGTTGCTTTCAAATCATCGGCCCCTGGGGGTGCATGTATGATGGCGGTCCCAATAGGGACCAAATTGTTACATATGATTATGTTGCGGGAATCTTTAAAAAATTCTTTTCTCAAGAACCACTGGGCCAGAAAGCTGAATTTATTATGCAAAAGCTTACTGATATAGTGGAGATTCAAGCTTGTTCAAATTCATGACCCGGGGTATGATGGGGCCCCAATAGGGGACCAAAAGTTTTACATATGATTTATATGGGGAAATTCTTTTAAAATCTTCTTTCATTGAACCAGACGAGTGGATATTCACCTGAAAGCCTCCTTATGGAGTAGATTTAAGTTATGTTTAAATAATGCCCTCCTCCCCCGGGTTGGGCGGGCCACAATAGGGGATTAAAGTTGGCTTACTTACTGCACTTCTTAATGAAGCAGTGCTCAGGTGAGCGATGTGGCCCATGGGGCTCCTCTTGTCTTTGTTTCCTCTTTCACGTCGAAGCTCACTCAACGATGGGTTTGTAAAGGTAGGGTCATTTATGCATGTACATAAACACTATCTTCATATATATGGCTCACACATTTTTAAAAACTATTTCAGTTGTCATAAATGATAACAAATTAAGGAGCCAAATCATTGATAAAACAGAGTACAGTCTTACCTTTTTCTAGGAAATGAAAAGTATAAGATTTCTATTAAGCGATTTACATTATTTTGATTTTGACGTCGCATTGGTTCGGGATATTTATTCCCATCCAGATTTGATGACCATTCTTTACCATATCTAGAAGATATTACAAACCGTAACCTGTATCATTTATGAAAGGCATCATGTATTTTACATAGAAGTTAGCTGAATGAATATTTGTATTAAAAATCCTGTACTTAAGCAGACATGTTTATTTAATGATATGGCAATATGGATGTCCATAACAGTCTTGTATTGTTAACCATCCTCGTTTATTTATTATGTGTCATTTGTTTTTATTTTAAGAGATTGTCATATCATGCAACATACGGTCCAAGCTCAGCTGTGCAGGTAAGAGTTACATATTTTTTCTCCTCAAACACAATGACACGTTAAGAGAAACATCTCAGAATGATTTTAGTGTCCACCTGAGTAAACTCAGATTGACCTATGGCATTTGGTTCTTCGTCCGTCGGTTCGTGCGTCGTGTGTCGTAGTGTTTAACAAATTGAACATTTAAACTGCCTTCTTGATTAACACTAGTCCAATTCTTTTGCTCATTTGGGGGTATGAACGCTCTTTGGGACAAGGGGCACGATAAATTTGTAAATTTCAGGTCTTCTTGCACCCCTGGCGGCCTGGGGGCGGGGCAAAAAACTGCCCAAAAGTGACCCATATTTTCAAAAAATCTTCATTCTTTACAACCGCACATGTCTGAGAGAACCAAATGCATAGTGATGAGGGAGAGCAAGGAAGGCCTCTACCAAAATTTGGTAAATTGGTGATTCCCGGGGTAGGGGTTCTGGACCCCAGGCGGGGCCAAACTTGTACATAGTGTTTATATGTAACAAATTTGAAAAGCATCTTCTTTACATGCTATTGATATTAATGTGAAACTAGATGAATAGGGTTTGAATGAGTCGGAAGCCTTTATCAAAATTGTAAATTTCACTGATCTAGGGGTTAGGGGTTTCAGTATTAGGGTGGGGTCAAAATGGGTCCCATTGATGAAATGTGTAATAATGAACACTTTTTAACGTCTTCATTGATAACCACTAGTCCAAATTTCTTTTTTCTCATTTTATATATTGGGAAGGCCCATTTTCTTTGGACAAGGGACATAAATTGTAACATTTCAGGTCTCTTTGCACTTCCGGGGCCTTGGGGGAGGGGCAAAAACTGCCCAAAAGTGACAAATTTTTCAAAAATCTTTCTTCTTTTACAACCGCACATCGCCTGAGAGAACACTAAAAATGCATGGTGATGTAGCGCAGGAAGGCCTCTTACCAAAATTATAATTGGTGATCCCCGGGTACGAGGTTTGACCCCAGGGGGGCCAACTTGGTACATTAGCTGTTTATATGAACAAATTTGAAAAGCTCTTCTTCTAATGCGGTATTGATATTAATGTAAAACTAGATGAATATTTTGAAAATTGAGTCGGAAGCCTCTTTAACCCCCTCCCCCTTCAAAAGCATCAGGTCCTACCGCCTATGCGCGCCACATAGTCCACTCAAAATGGATATCGAGTAAATTATCTAGAGTACACAAAGTAGCCGAATAAACATGCGACAGTCTAGAAAAATGACTTGTTTATTTGCAAGTATATTGCAACGACCGCAAATTTTGTTAAAAGTAGAAAGTATCACCATAGTCACTCAATAATTATGGTCAACAAGAATATCAGATGATGCATCACCTCATCGCTATGCTACGTGCAACTCGAAATTTGCCGCACCCATACACAAGAGATCATTACACAACAATGGGCTTTGTTCTCTCAAAAGCGAACCCAATGGACGATTCGCAATAGGGCTTAGCCTGCGAACCATGTCCAGGCATTAGGTTATTGTATGGTACAATAACTTGTGACAGGGCACACGTGATAGTCTTTTTTGAGGGCATATGCGTATAATAACCGGACCACAGTATTTGGATAAGTGATATGCAGTAGGTTGAAATACAATGACTTATATTATATAATCCCTCCACCCTTCAAGCGACGTCCGTTACTCCTTCACATTATAGGATATATGAAGCGAGGACCCGCCTCTTAGTATTATGCTGTAATGTACTATTATAGATCAAATAATACATCTACATTGTTATAATGTTTTTTCAGATTATCTATTTTAGTTTGCAATTGAATCTTTTGTTGTTTCTTTGAAGAGGCGGGGGGGGGGTGGGGGGGCATTGAATATACGAAATTAATAGCCGAGTTGAGTATAAATTGAATAAAAATTCTAATGATTTGGATTGATGACAAAATATATTTATAAATTGTACCTACAATTGTTTAAAACCATTAAGCATCACAAATAAGATGAAATTTTGCATTTCGCAAATAATAGTTGTATATTAGCTTACAGTGAGAATAGGTATGCCACCCCATATTGCTTTTGTGTTGTTCTCTTTCTTGGGAAGAACTATGCACGAAAATTATATGTTAATAAGCCATAATACATCATAGCCTGCTATGTTGGGAATCAGGACTCTCGAATTACGAGACCAAAGGAAATGGTAACATAATAGCATCAAATTGAATTTCAAAAAATTACAAACGCGATCCTTTGATGAAAATCGGAAAGACAGCATCTCAAAAACGAAAAACGAATTAATTAACTCGTTTGTCATTATCTTGTAAAAGATTAGGGCAGTAGATTTGAATAAACAAAAATGCCGTTATTCCACACATCTTCTATTAACAATCTACACGATTAGTAAATAATTAATGGAAGATTAGTGATGATTTAATGGTATGGGCAGAGCAGTAAGAAGTATAAACTTTATCAATATCTATGAATCCGACAAATTTATCAAAGAAGGAACACGCACATGTTATGATTGCTGCGGGAACGTCAATCACTAAAATGCCGGGTGGTGACGTTATTTATAAAGTCCCCACAGTGACGTAACGTAATATGAAACAAGTTTTAGAGTAAGAATGGCATCTTTTACCCAAACCATCGAACTAATTTCAAAATGGAGACTTAATTACCCACCCCCTTTGTTTAAAAAACAATTCACGCAGGCTACCCAAACCTCTATTATTTTTTTTTAATCTACGCAAAATTTTCACTTTTGCCATTATGACGTTCCAAAATATCAATAATCGTGCTGTGCATTAGCGTAAAATGACGTAACTGTAACGTCATGACGTTACTCTGAATTGTACGTTTTGAAATTTTCCGCGGAAGGAAGTTTTAATCTAAATGAGTGTCCAACAACCTCAAAATGTTAGGAAACTTACTGCCATTGGTATTACTTTTATACCATTCAAGAATTGCCGCATATGGTGAGTGGTGTCATATTTTTTTTTTTTAAAATTATTATTATAACTCAATAATCAATTACATATCAAAGTTACCGCGTGTTATAAAGTCTCAATCATGTTACGGAAGTGCATGCACATTGCCAAATTACATAGGCTCATATTAATATTTCCGGTTTTTTAATTAACAGATCGACAATGACATCAGTACGTAAAATTCATATTAACAAATGATTTCACGCTTTGAATTGAAGCTTTGTGCATTTTGTTAATAAAAGAAATGAAAACAGACAGGTAGAAGAAAGGGACCTACTAGTTAGTGAATAAAAGAATGTTAACATACATCTATTCGCAAAATAAACATGTCTATATGTAAGATAATTATGTTGACTTGCACCTAAGTAACAAATCTTTTCATTAGAAAATTTTATTTTGTTACATGTATACGAGTAAATTTACTTACTAATCAGTGATTTTTTTGTTTTGTTTTTTAAACTACCACCCACTCATATTGAATTGTGAAAAATTACAATTGGGGAAAAATAATTTGTAGGATTAAAGAATGGATAAAAAATGGCATAAAACCTGGAATATATAATACAGTCATAATATCGTCACTCATTATATCACGCGACGAGTATGTAGTGAGACGACTTACCCATGTGAGAAGCCATGTGAGATTTTCGATCTCACACTGCTGCAACGTCATTTCATTGTGACATCATATATTTCCTATGATTTTCGTTACATGGTGAGCAAAAGTTTTTTTTTATAATTGTTTCGTTTAAATTTAATTTCATATAGCTTTCTGGCGGACTTCTTGAGTTTTAGTTTACACTTTTGTGTAAACCTTTTTCGGTTTGATCTTTCTCTGCAGTCTAATTAGTTTTTGTTTTAAAGTTGTAATAAGATGTTGATAATTGTAAATTTCATAAAGCTCCCGATTTTACGCACTAATCAGTGAATAAAATGTGAGAAAATAATCTCATTATTTACCTCGTGTGGGTATAGGAAATTCCACACGGGAACAAGATTTCGCTGTCTAGGACTCGGCAAAGCCTCGTCCTAGACTGCGAATCTTGTCCTCGGTGCAATTTCCCTCATCCCACACTCGCACTAATGAAGGATTCTTTAGTATTACCCATGCATTTCATCACAAACCTTTGCATGTGCAAGGGGTTTGAGAATAAAAAACCCGTATTTTCTCTGTCAGAAAAATGGTGAATTTGTTTACAATTTTTCTACATTTGAAATTGGGAAAAATAGGTGTATGATTGGGAAAAAATACCCAATTTTTTTGGAAGGGGACAACATTAGAAACCACCCATTATCGGTGACATTTTGGCCAACAACAAAAAAATCACTGCTAATGCCAGTATCTACACTGTAACATACATTAATTATATGCAGGATGCAACATCATTATGTTGATATGCGACTTGTATGTATGTCTACATGCGAGATGATTATGTGGACGTGTGACTTATTTATGTCGACATGCCGAATAATTGAATTACGTCGACATGCGAAATAATCATGTTGACATGCGACTTTATGTCGACATGCAACATTTAAAATTGAAACGAAAAGCAACTATCTGGAAGCTCTTTTCGAATGTCATCATAAACATGTAAATGTAGTATGCCAACACAATTACATGTATATCTCGTATGTCGACATGAATAAGTCGCATGTCAACATAATCATCTCCCATGTCAGATATCGGTTAGTAATCTAGCAAAAATCAGATGTTCTAAAAAGATGGGTAACTCGCATACATGTCAACATAAAAAAAAAGTGGGGCCTGGTTTAATCGAATCGATTTTTTTAAATTATTGGCCAAAAAAAAAAAAAAAAAAAAAAAAAAAAAAGAAGAAGAATTTTCACACAGATTATCAAGTAAATCAACTTCGACATTTTATAAGAATTAGTGTTTTGTTGGGGAAAATAATTCAATCAAATTAATGAATTACATTATTTTAGCTAGTTCCAAGTCTCAGCTAGTTCAATGTATCATAAATTTAACAGAAATATATTTTTCGTGGTACAAAATTAGAGGTGTATTGGATAAAATAAAAACTGCAAAATCATGCCCGATGGGCCAGTAACATTTTTTTTTTCCAGCGAGATACTGAAATATAAATAGGATGCAATTCCTTGCATGACGTTAGTGATACAGCATCTGGGCCAGTAAAATTTTTACTTGGGCTACCAAATTTGTACTCTCACTTGCCCTCTGGGCTTGTAGTAAAAAAGACTGGGTTCAGTAATAGATGGATAATATCTTTACACCAATGGGATTAGTATTGAACCAGTAAATTACTTGTAAGCTAAAGGGACCGTGATGGACATGTTTTCAGCTAAATCTTGTTTTGGTTTGCACATAGAGATCTTGCTTCACAGAAAATACCATGTTTAAAACAAAATGAGATGTGAGAAACACTAGAAACTGTTTAATTTTGTTCAAAATGAACTTGTAAAATTTTGAAAAAATCTGCTTTCCACGGAACGTTTGCTAGCATATTCATTTGATATAGTGGCATGTCAAATTGTCTTCAAATTGATAGATCTATACATGTAACTTTTACTTGTCAAAAAAGTGACCCATTCCAGCGGTATATATAACATAAGCTGTTGAATGGAAGGCAGAATAGAATGAGATATATATGGAGAGATCTCAGTCGGTGATAACTCCTTCGTAAACAATACTGTCTATAGTATTCTATGTGTGATATTCTTCATCCATCAAAAATCTAGGGAGGGCAAAACAGTGTTTTAAAAATTACATCAAGATGCTCTGGAAAATGTTATTTATGCCTTCTCGTTTCATCACCTACCCATCAAAACAAAACAAACCAATATGCAATTTGAAAGAAAATTTAATTATAACAATATTCTGATCAAATAATAATATAGACACTTGCAAACTTTTGTAAATCGCGTATTAAAACTTGCCTTTCTGATCTTAACGATTCTACTTTGGTTTTAATGCCATGCTCAATCTTTCCGAGTTTGTTCAGTGTATTCCAGCGCATTCCACAGATATACAGGCTTTCTACCGGTATTACTTTTTTCCTACTTTTCCTTACGTTTTTTCTTTGGTCCTACTTTTCCTACTTTCCCATAAAATCCTCCAACCATTCCTACTTTTTAATCACAAAATTGAAAAGCAAAATATAATAATGCAGTAGAAAAGACTCCAGGGAAAACTAAAAAGTGAAATAAACAGATATAAATCAAACTGTGTGAAGTAAAAGATATTAATACTGTTGATTTATTCTAAAAGTATTAGTTAGTATATTCACAGAATGCAAAAGTAGCATTCATTTTCCTGGTAGAAGACTGATACCATCTTGATGAGACTGTTGATTGAGCTAGTGTGAACTCACAAAGTGATTGATGCTGTCCAGGTCACATGTGAGCGGTGAACACTGCCAGTTTTCCAGTATTGTCAAGATGAATTATACAGTCAAGAGACTAGATTTGCATCTGCAGTGGCGATTTAGGGGGAGCGCCACCCGGTGCGCCCCCCCCCCCCTAAAATTTACAATGTGTAATATATAATCTTATTTTTCACTGGAAATTAATTATTTACACAAGGCACACCCCATCTTAATTTTGTAAAGATTATATATCAGTGTGGGTTGCTTTTTCTTAACGAGGAAAGTATAATATTCCATTCAAAAACCTTTCAAAAATTTGCGTCTTTTTATTGATTGAAAATGACAGAAAATATAATAGTGAAAATGACTATTTGGAGACAAATTCAAGCCTTACAAAATCTCTAAAAACTTTGTACCTTCCGTGGGCTTCGCCCCCTGGGCCCCACCAGGGCTTCCCCCTGACCCACTGGGGCCTCAAGGCGCCCCCAGACCCCCCCCTCATATGATTGCACCCCCTAAATCGAATTTCTGGATCTGCCCCTTATCTGTGATATGAATAAAATGATCTCAAAAAGATATGCATAGTCTCCTACTTTTTCTGGTAAATTTCCTACTTATTCCTACTTTTTTCCCTACTATTTCAAATAGTTACTCCTAACCTTTCTTCCTACTTTTTCATCAAAGTAGAGTAGAAAAGCCTGGATATATACTGCCCTCTGTCAATAATGTTGGTGCGACGACGTAATCGATAATCTCTTGTAATGGTCAAAAACCCCGAATCTTTCTCCAAAAATTGTACGTCTTTGAAATACAGTGTACAATATACTTCACTCAAACCGAACAGGTATGAATGCGCCCAATTTGATTGGCATGCCTTGAGGAAGTCAAAGCACGAATATAAACTCGACTAAATCTGCCAAGGGGGAGATGAGAGTAAGCGAATTCGGACACTTGGTTTGCGAAGATGGTTGATGAAGGAAAAAAACTGTTTCTATTTGTAGGTAGATGGGACCCTTTGTAAAAGAATACATTTTTTTCCCTCTCGCCCTGCATCAACTTCTCTCAGGAGAGTTGGTCAAAGACAAAGTCACCTCGATCAGGGGGAGATCTAGGATTTGAGGTTAAGGGGTACAACTTTATCAGGCAAAGGTTTCTGAGGCCTCAGATGCCAAGAGGGGGGGGGGGGGGGTAAGCTTCCGGGAGCTCCTGAATTTTTCAGATTTTATTATGGCTAGAAGTATGATTCCCCATATAAGTCATTTTAATATTTTCTGTATTTTTCATGAGGTATAGGTGAAATTAATAAAATGACACAAATTTGAGAGTTTTGAAAAAATATAAATTCTCCCAACAATAAACCAATTGTCGTTTATTTCAGAGAGAGTCGAAAATAATGATTAAATATGATAAGTTTAAGTGGCGCACCCTCTAAATTCGCCACTGCTGATAATATTCAAAGTAGCGCCGGTTTGATCATCTGAGACGTAGTCAATTTCCAATACGGCCAGCGTGAGCGTTTGCAATAACAGATAACAGAGCCCGAGGACAGACACTGCGTAAAATCAGCATGCAACTTGCAAATTACACGCTCAATTATATATGCTATAAATTTCGATAAATGATTTTATGTATACGAATGTACTGTTTAGTTGCAATATGTTGCATATTGAAAACACTTTTCCTTTTACCATTGATTAGTTCCCCCTATGGGGAGCCTCTTAGTTGTGGAATTATCCTCCCACCTCCCTTTTCATATTTTTATTCTAGTTTGTTTTTCTAGATCTTGTATGAAATTATCTATTTTAGGTTCTAGTCATTTGTGGGCTCTTGACTCCACCTGCTGACACTAATCATGCAGTTTTTGTGTAAATACACCAATCATAAGTTTTTTAATACATGCTTTAGGGATACTCATTATGTGATGCATTTTTGTGTATAAGGTGCTCAGTTTTGTTTACATGGTGCATTGATTTCCTACTCTGTATTTTGAGTATTATTTACTTGTACTTTATTTGTGAAATGTAAAGTGATATACAGAGGTATTGTTCTTTGTGAAATTATACTGTAACTGTCATTTACAAACTTAAATGGTGAAATCCCTTTTGATATAATGCCACTTGATTTGTAATTTACACATAGAGGTGATATAAGCACGCAACAAAAGTATGTACACCTAAATTAAAAAAAAAACAACCCATACAATTATTCACTCGAGTGTCGATAACTCGCATTGTCCGTTAGATGACAATTCACTCGCGACTACCGTAAATCTGCCATGGGGAAATGAGAGTAAGTGAATCGGACACTGATGCTTCACCATAGGCACGTCAATAACCGGAAATCGATTGCTGGGGAATAAGCTTAGAACCAGGCGACGGAACGGTGTGTCGATCCGAATTGAGTCCCCCCATTTTCTACCGGAATTCCACCAAAGATGTTTACATTTAGACAGAGATAAATATCGACGATTGTCATGATTCTCATGTTATTCATACTCAGTCATTTTTAATTTATGAACATACATGTATCTATATTTTTTCAATGTTTCATATATTTGAAGAAAACCTTGCTAGAGGAAAACCCACAAATCAGTCGACCATATACAGGTTTGAATGGAATTCACAAAAAGCCGTGGATGGAGACAGGACGCAGTACGCTTACAGCGATTCATGTGCCATATCACTGAACAGTGAAAATGTTAACAAAAGTGCATGGTGGTATGTCGACCTTGAGAGGGACCAATTCGTTCACGACGTTTCACTTTTCTTCTTGATTGGCAACCGCGTAGGAGAACCAACTGAAGACTGGGGTAGGTTTTAAAAATATATATATAAAATTTCAGTGTAAATGAGAGAGAGAGAGAGAGAAGAGAGAGAAGAGAGAGAGAGAGAGATAGAGAGAAGAGAGAAGAGGAGAATCATTGAAAATACGGTAAAATTAAATTACGTATATAAGGCTAATGAACTTAGATTATACCGAGTGCCAATGCTATGCAGTATATAAGTTCAATACCTCCTTTATGCTGTACCTAAACAGAATCGTAACGTTGGTTTGGAAACTGAGGCAGTATCGGTATTGCTAGCAACACCGAGTATCGCAGTTACACGCCTTATCACGGTTCACGACTGTATATTTAAATGAAATTTTTCACAATATAATATTACTTTGTTCCAGGTTTCAGGGTCGACAAAATGGCATAAATTTTATAAGAATCACCAATCAGCTATGATTAACTATTGGGGGTGTATAGTTGAGATCCTTCAGTTCTAGACGTCAGTACTAAGATTTTTAAAACGAAGTAATATATTCGCCTCATCCTTCGGGCTCGGTGAATATTGTACTTCTCACGTATTGACCGATAAAGCAGCAATATTTTTTTTTATTGAATATCATCTTTCATGTACAGTCGCATCTTTCATGCTCTTCTAGCTGTTAACAAACTAGTGCTGTAGATACGTGACTCTGTACCTTTATTATAATAACTTGGCAGGTCAACGCCTCTTGTAGATACATTGCACAGGGGACTGCATGCTGGATTCTTTCTCTACATCTCAAACAACACACATCTAGAGAACGGCCATCTATGTTACCATGAGATACAGAATGGTATTGACTCCCCGCCGTCCAGCATGACGATCAAGTGTGACATCCAAGGGCGATACGTCATATATTATAACGAAAGGAGACCGGAAATTACGTATCCCGATTACTATTTCAATTATATGCGTGTTGAACTTTGTGAAGTAGAAGTATTAGGTAATTACATATACCGAATAATATAGAAAGTTTCTCCACAGGAGTAATTTATATTGTATAGGATAACAGTTGAAATTTTAGACATTTAGTGAAAGTGTGATCTGATTTCAGAATTTGAAATAATAAATAATATGATGGTTTCTCAGGTTGCTCAGTACAGAACCATTACGTACAGGGGAGGGAATGTCGGAATTGTTCGTCCTCCTGCAGGGACGGACGATGTCACATGTCAACTGGTGCTTGCTTTAGATGCTATACAGGATTCAGCGGCAACTTCTGCGACAAAAGTAAGAGGTTTTTCATTTATCTCAATGTCCATGTCATCGATCTATATGTCATTGTATATTTACAGTACATGCGTTTAATCATTCTCACAACATCAGGGGTCCTGAGTCCACTGTGTCACACGGCCATGAGTGGACTCAGGACCCATGACGTTGTGAGGATGACATTTAATTAGCTTAATAAGCATAATTATACGAATAATGAAATTTCATAATTTTAAGCTGTTGTGGATTTGATATCCCTGTTGATAATTTCATAGATCCCTTCCAAAGGAAAATCAAAGTACTTAAAGTACTGAAAAGCGCTAAGCTTTTGTTTGTTTGTTTGTATGTTGTTTTTGTCATCTTGAGAATCTTTTACTTCTATGAAGACGTCAGCATTACCGGTGATGGATAGCAAATTTTGATCTATGATCGGGGGATCACCCGTTTGAGCAGTGGTAGTTTTTCAGCGTGCCACAACTACTGTGGCACAGGTTATCCGTTTACTGAGTATATGGTAATTTCCAATGTGACACTTGATCACACCTGTTACCGGGCTGTCACTACTTGGATTTAAACACCCAACCTTCTGCATGCTAGACAATAAATATGGCACAAAGCGTCAATTAAAATAGAAAAAAACACTTCTTTAACTCAAAACATTTTTACTAAAACTTAAGATTTACAATATATCTGCTTTTCAAAGCTTTATTCAATAAAGGAAGAATATGAAGTGGAACATATAATATACATGCCAAGAGCTTTAACAATTTTGAACGAAAGGATGCAATTCATCGTCAACCAGCCTACAACACTGTCTGTGACCTTAAATATGAAATTTAGCAAATTCAATTTATAGGAAATATTATTTGTTTTAAGAAAATGCAAAATGCTAGTCCAGTAATTAGCTGTTATCAAGATAAATACTAAGGGAAACATTGCCTGTAAAGCATATTTAGTAATTATTCTGTAAAGTTTAAATTAACAAGAAATCTGTGAGTCAATGCTCACTAGTGATACCCCCGCTCTAAGCCTATTAAAACTGTCAATATAGTTGTGCATTCCAGGTCCTCGTCAAACAGGAAGTAGATGTCTGATGAATCTGAAAATGCATCCCACGAGACATCATACCTATATAAGGCTTCATGCAAAATATTTGTAGCCTGTGATAAATAGTTTCTGAGAATTATGTTATGAAAAAATGTTATATAAGCATATATATGTATATGAGAAAAAAATCAAAGTTCTCTGCAAATAGGAAGTACGGTTTCGAAGAATTTGAAAATGCATCCAGCAATACATTATACCTATATAAAGCTTCATGCATAATATTAGTAGCTTGTGATATATAGTTGCTGAGAATTATGTTACGAAAAGTGTTGTTTATGGGCACCTGAGTATCATTACCCACACAAGGCGTCTCATGTTTGCATTTCTAAGTCTTGTTCACATGTTAAAATGTCATTATCTTTCAAAATATGCATATGATTCCTATTCATATACACAAGAAGACTATCATTTTAATCTCACAAAGGATATTGTTAACTGTTCAAGAATTTTAATTGAAAACCATATTGCTACTTTAATGCCCAATGAGCTTGACCTTTGACCTTTTGACCCCAAATTCGATAGAGAACATCTTTGACCCATGGGTAGTTCATATGTATGATATGGTGACTCTAGGTAGAAAGAATAATGCTGAAGATCCCGGAAACCGTATTGCTGCTTTGATATCCAGTGCATTTGACCTTTTGACCCCAAATTCGATAAAGAACATATTTGTTTCATGAGTAGTATATGCATGTTATAGTGACTCTAGGTAGAAAAGATAATGCTCTAGAACCCGGAAACCATATTGCTACTTTGATGTCCAGTGCACTTGACCTTTGACCCCAAATTCAAAAGAAAACATTATTATACGTCCCATGAGTAGTCCATATGTATGATATGGTGACTCTAGGTAGAATAGATAATGCTCTTGAGCCCAGAGGTAATATCACTACTTTACATATAATTACTGTGTACCAAGTTTGGCCTCGCCCTGGAGTCAGAAACCCCTATTCCGGGGATCACAAAATTTACAAATTTGGTTGAGGCCTTCCTGTTTTACATCACTATGTATTTAGTTTCTCTTAGACATGTGCGGTTGTAGAGAAAAATATTTTTTCAAAATTGGTCACTTTTTGCCCCGCTTCTAAGGCCCAGGGGTGCAAGAGACCTCAAAATTACAATTTATGAGCCCCTTGTCCAAAAGATGCTTCATGCCAATTTTGAAAAGAATTAATATGGAATGGCAGTTATCAAAAAGTAAAAATGTTCACTTGTTAACACATTTCATCACTGCCCGTGTTATTGTATTATATTTCACAAATTAAACTATTCAACGTTGAATTTCTCTCATCAAACACATAAGTTATACGTTTAAAGCT
>CAJDSM010023822.1:20404-37474 GCA_903981925.1 Ostrea lurida | reverse complement strand
CATGTAGCTACAGAATCTTAAAACACGCTATACAAACCTCTTAGCTACAGAATCTTATAAAAAACACCGTATACAACCTCTTAACTACAGAAATCTTAAAAACAACACATTATCAAAAAACCATCCCATCATTCCGAGAAAAAAGTTCAATTAGTTCACAGATTCTCTGGAGATTTGGGGGCTGGTCAGTTTGATAGGTACTGTATACATGTAACTCGTACGTTGTTAGAAACTGTTTTTAATTTGTCTAGTTTAAAACAACAATCCATGTGTTAATTATTTTATAATGGTATCATACATTTAAAAAAAATCAATTCACTAAAGTTTCTGTTCGGACAATTCTCGAAATTGAGAATTAAAACAATAAGCACAAGTGTGCCTTTTTCTGTTTATTAGAAGTAGATATATATACGTGTTGTATGCTAGGGTTGTACGAAAATAAAAGCTGTACAGTTTTGTCTGTTGTATTCATAAGCTGCTACAGAAATGTTAAATATGCATTTCAGTTGGTGTATGTTACAAGTTGCATTATTTTCAAGAGCCCTGTATGCATCAGCCGGCAGATGCCGAATGGATATAGTATCATATGCTGGTCAGTTAAGGACAATATTAATGAATTAATTAACTTTCGTTGTTGAGGAAGACAGGTGCCCCCTATCGGTCAGTGTGGTCACTGTTAATATATGCATATATAGATTGGGAGTAAAAAGTCACGACAGGACAGAGTAGATTTCTGCTGGTCAGCCCAGGACAGGGTAACTAATACCGGACTGTTGGTCAGTTTCCAACAAAGAAACACTAATTCCTGCAACCGACCTCTCCATGTTCGGAAACGCTGGTCAGTTAAGGACAAAGAATAAATCAGCAGCCGCTGGTCAACTACGGCCATAGGTCAAAAAGGCAATTTAAATCAAGCAAATGCATACAGCCAGCTAATAGCAAAGCTGGTAGTCAGATTAAGATAGAAGAATAGACTAAATCGTCACTGAAACTCTTATTTTTCCAGATGACTCGCATATCTAATTTGCTCATTAATTAAGGAATCTGTAGCTTGAACATTAAGTTCCACAATTAGGGTTTAAGTTTAGTATTGGTCATATTTCATAAAAATTACAAGTCATTTGCAACATGCGGTGTTATTTTCAAAAATTTAATACCATCATATTTTCTATCTTGTGATGTTTTGATCGTTTTGTGACTCCTACAGTGATCGACCAATATCAAATACAAACCATGATTACTGTACATGTATCAAGTACGACCATCACCAATATCAAATATGATAAATGTATGAAGCACTACCAGAACGAACTGTGCATTCGATGGAATGAAAACCATCAAGTAACACTACAATATTGTAAACAAGGTTGAAAATGCTTTTAACTTGATGTGGTGCTGCATTGCTACACAATTACTCCCATTGACTGACCGTAACACCAACACATCAAACTACGCCCCTTCCTCTGCTACTAGCGCACAATCTAGCGTTATTATTCCTTTCCCAGCTCTGTTGCGAGGGAATAATTATCATAGTTTTAAATTCCAAACCAAACAACGTCTGGTGGGTCCCTGGACTACCGGCGGCCGTAGACAATGGCGGTTACGTGACATATATTACACCGCAGATGGGGCAATAACAATATTTATTTAAAATCTGTCCACCTGACTTTCTAAACGTCACATACTTTGTTTTGTTCAGATTTTCATCAAATCATAAAATCTGCTACGCACTAATAAGTCAACAGGAGTGAGTATATAATTATGTGTTGTACACTTCATTGAAAAGTTATCAGCTGATACCCCGAGCTTCATAGTTAGACGTGTAATACACTATCCCTCATAGTCCATAAATATTTAATAAACGTTGACAAAACAAATTAAGATGTCATAATACTATGGAAAGGCTGACAGATGAGCCATTGTAATAATCGAGATAATTCATTTAATATATCTCTCGCTCTCTTCACAATAAACCTTACTCGCTATAAACACGACCATCCATCAAAGGAGTCGATTCACATACTGCTGAAATTAAATAGTTTTTAGTTAGCTCTGAAGGCAGATTTCACCGACTCCGACAATTAATGACAAATTGCGAAGAAGAAAAAAATCCATGTCGTCTTCGTACTTGATGTTTGACCAGCTGCAAATACAAAATCCGGAATATCAGCTTTATTGATTTCACCTTATTTTGTGTAAGTCATGCAATTAGATGTAATTGCATATTTTTCTTTTGAGTAACACACAAAAAATCACTTTACGTTATAACAAATTTGAATATACGACATTGACGATTTCAAACAAGACCACGCCCCCCAACAAATGGCAGTTTGCCTTTTCATAAAACCTCCAAAACTTAATCGATTCACAAACTACACCATTCATACCCAAATGGAGCGTACATTCAAAGTTTAGCGACGCCCCTATTTTCCCCGAAGTTCTAAAACTGTTTGTTGGGTTCCCCTTCTGTACCGGAAGAGAACTACGAAATTTGAAGACTTAAAAAAAAAAAAGCCGTTCTCCAGGTAATGAGTTCAGCGTACATTTATCAGCGTTGTCGTCGGCCCGTCTTCTCGTCATATCTCTAAACAAGGATTTTAATATTTAAATAGGACAAGTCGAATGCGCCTGTTAGTAGTGAGGTTCTGTGTCTATCTGGACTAGCGGGGACCAATTGACATATTTACGGAAGGCCCCGATGAGGTAACACGTGGACATTGTTTTTAACATCTTGGCAGGAGAAACAATGAAATGGGACCGACTCTACCATTCCTAGTGTTCTGGGTTAACCTTTGGTGTGTTGTTGCAGACACGGTAAGTGCGTTACTGTATACCATGGCTTACAGCACGAAATTCATATGGAGGCAATTGTCATTTACTAATTTCAAAATCAAAGGATTTCAAAATTTCAACATAACTGTTTTCATTTTGGTTTATTATTGAATTCTTTGTTTCCAATGCGAAAAAAAATGTTAATGTATTTCTAAGAAGTAAACAACGCGTTTCTAGAATCACAATCCAAACCAAAAAAGAAATCAGTCACCGAGCAATGAAAAAAAAACCCCACTGCTTGGGGGGTACTTTTGTAAATTTTGACTTCTTGTATGTTTTTAAACTAAAGACAAATCCAAAATAGCACTTCTCCACCGAGGGTTGGTTTATCTTGATTTATACTTCGCTTCAGGAATGTTCAGAAAAACATAATTGCACATTTTGCTAGGCATAATGTGAAAATTCGGTTATTTACAAATTTGAAGCCGGATTATGTAAGTCGTTTTAGAGACTGGCATGTTGCTATACGACCGGCCTGCTTTCCCCTCTCTTGGGTGGGAAGATATCTGGTAACAACGAAAAGCGTTTAATGTGATTGTTGTTTTTTAAAGCGGTACCGCCTTTGGGTTAGGGCGAGTAGCCATCTTCGGACTTCCAGAAATCATTTCATTGAACTTCAGACTTTCATAAAGAGGAGTGACTTGATTTAACATAACAAGTTCCCAATTTAGCAGAAATTTCTGACGGGAAACAAAAACATACAATTATACAGGTAATGCAATGTCATGCTTGGTTTCCGACATAACGTACATTTAGGAATACAAGATGTATAAACTTTTTGGTTTAGTGCACAAACGAATTAAAATTCAAGGTGCAATATTTCGCCACAAAAGATCATATCTAACATAATTAAAAGAAGACACCTGAAGCTGTTCTAAATTCATGAGAGTAACCTCCCAAAACTTCACAATGTCATCGCGGTGTACATAGGATACTGTAGCTTTACAGCCTTTTGACGGTAGAAATACGCCGAACACTGTCAAATTACTAGATAAGTACCTCAGGAAAATGACCATGTGGCCCATTTCTACAATGGTCCCACGAAGTGCTCACAATTTTCCCACAACCCCTGAAATTAGTAGGTTAAACCATTCTACATGCATTTCAGTGTAACTTGCTACATGCATACGAAAACGTCAGGGGTCGCCCTCAACAGAACTATCTGCAATGTGTAGGACCTTCACGTTATACAGTCAAATGCACAAACAACCTCATTTCTTCAAATTTTTTTCACTTCCAATACATCAACACTTCAATTTGAAAGCCAAACTGTAAAGGGGAATTTAACAATCAGCTCAAACCAAGAAAGTATTTATAGAAAGTGTACAGAGATTTAGCCGGCCAATTAACAATATATACGCTTCACCCCAAGGATAAATATATTTAAATGCACTTTAATAATCCAATTTAACAAAGAATCGGGGCAAATTCATTACAGCTTAGAAGCTAATTGAATCTGAATCGGGAAGAATTTGAAAAAAAGCTTTTCATTTTTTTCGTTATCCCCCACAATAGCCCAAACACTTAGCGGTAATCTACATAGTGCATAGAACAGAAAAAAGTGGGAGGAAAGGTGGGTTTTTTCTGGGTAGAAGGGTTATATAAATACATTACCTATTTGGTGTTTTGGGTCGCACCACATAGGCATATCAAGGTATAAGAGGCTGAAAATTTAAATATTGACATTTCTTTTCTTCATTTTGCACTCAAGGGCTAGATTAATTTCATGTAGAAGGAAACGCTTTTTATCGAGGTCAGTGCAACCGAGTATTTAAATCTGTACAATAGACTCAATAGTAAATGCAAAACTGACAGAGACGTATACATGCTCTCAAATATTTATTAAATGATACGTACTTATAAATTACGACAGATTAGCATCATTCGATTACTATTTCCGTACATCTGCAGTCCGGATTCGCGATTGAAGATTTCTTAAAAAAGAATGATGTTCTGATCGACTCCATTGATGGACCCTCTGAAAAGATAGGGGGGTCTACATTCTGTCGCGGATTTGGCCACAGTGTAAACATAATAGGCTGCGAACATCAACACCAGTATGATCTCCGATTCAAGAGCTAGGCAAACACAAGAATGGTTGACTCTTCAACTAATTAGCTCATATTGAAAAGCCGGGCACCACGAGGGAAAGGGACGGATGGGTTTATCACTGACGAACAAGAAATACCAGCTAAGAAAATGTCTACCAATGAAAATACTCTCTTTTTATCTTTATAAAGGAAAGGCCTGTCTTGTAAAAATGTAAATAGATAAAGCTATCATATTCAAAGAATGTGGAAAAGAACGTAACACTAGTAGCCTAACAACAAGAAGAATGTTCCTGGGTAAACAAGAATGTTAAATGCGGGTGCAGCTAACTCTAATCTATAATGTGCTGCGTGAAAAAGGATTTTCAAACGATTCTAAATTAAAAATGGATGACAACAGCCCCAGGATGCCCTGCCCTGTGGTAGCGTTCCTTAAATGCCTGACGTAATCTGGGCCTTGATGAGACATCGTTTGAACAACAGCACATGCCTCTGTGCTGGCAGAAACTCCCTGGTTTTTACCTCCAATATTCTTTATTTTGTCATACTTTGTCAACATAGGATTTAAGGCGCATTTCCTCTCCAGACCGCTCCGCAGATATCACCTGCCGATATTATCATTTTATAAATCCAACACACTTCTGGACTATTTTTGTAATATTTATCAAATTGTTATCTATCTAATTATCTTCAGGAGGTCTATGGTGTCTTGCCTGTACAGTGGTGGACTTCACTTGGTGAAGATATCGTCTCTTTGTCTCTTGTGCAAATATGAATATTGATTCAATACATTCTGTCAACAAAATGAACAACATTCGTAAACAAAATGCGACCAACTTGACTGAAGTAATATTGTGATCAAATTTACACGCACCCCCTCCCTTTGTATATGAAAGATCCTAAATATAGTATATATTCTTTAGTTTTCTAATTGAAAAAGTTAAGATAGCAAACAGTGATCAATCTTAAAAAATTATAAAGAATACAAAATCAAGACTAGGGTAAACACGGGCCCCTGGATACACCAGAGGTGGGATCAGGTGTCTAGGAGGAGTAAGCATCCCCTGTTGACCGGAGAATCGCAGAATGACAAACATAACCGATTACAATTCAATGATTTTATAAAATCAAACAAGCTTTTTTTCCCAATCTATTGGGTAATCAATTTAACATTTCGTTTGGAGGTTAGTTAGGATGTCCCTACCGGAGTTTTAAGGATTCTCGATTTGGACCCCAGCGGTCGCGAGATCGAGAGGTTGACAACGCTTACCATTCACTATTACCCAAACATCGGCCACACTCACAATTTATAAACCAAATACTTTGTTTAAAAGATGAATCCATGAAAACTACCCACTCTGAAATCTGCACACACAACTTTCTAAAATCTTGTTTACATACACGTTTTTGGTTTGATAAAATTGTCACCAGACGTTCGCCAACTTCTCATCTTGGTTGAAATGGAATCCACGGTTCTTTATTTGTGTCATCGCGCAAATCAAATGTTTGTGTACCCCTAATCGCTACACTATGCAGGCGCTTTATACTTGCATTATTTAAATTTGACAATAATTCTTGAATTTTGTCTATGAAATTGCTCTCCGTCTTTAAAGGTACCCAGCGTATTCGTGAGTATCAGAGGAATACTCGCGTCAATCGGCAGTTATTTGATCGTGGTAATATTTAACTTCATATCGGAAGCACAAATCTTTGCAAAGTAATTACTTTCTAATGAACAAGCTCGACTGGTGATAAGAAACCAACACTGAATGTTTACTTAGCGGATAATCGGCGGGTGGATGGTTACAGCCTGAAAAAGTCCCGCACAATTCCGCGGCAGATGGCGGTGTAGACACAAGTCATTTGTTGGTTTACCCAGGGGGGTCCCCATCCTTTTGTTTCTTGTTTACATTTGAGTTTTTCCATTTCTGCATTAGCTTATCACAGGAAGGTTGTATCCGATTGCAATAATCCAGTCACGGCGTTTTAACGGTCATTTCAATAAAGCGAAGTCCGAAGGACCCGATATATATCGCTCGTTAAAATGGTGGTGAAGTCAGGATGCCAGATAATCGAGATAATATTAACATTTGTTAAAAATAAATCACCTTATCTGCCGAAAACCCGCGTAAAATCTTTAAAAATTGTAAAAGATTTACAGGACGCTTGAAGTTCCACCCCATTTGGTTCGAATTCACTCAAACTCATTTGCATAGACTAACTGAATAACGATTTTCAACGTGTAGAGTAACAAGAAAAATAAATCAACATTTTCCATGTAATTAATGTCATTTTCTTATAATTCAATGTTTTTCATCTAAGTCAACGGGAGCCGACTAAATAGGGCAAAATGTATCAGAGGATTTTCTCTGCATGTCACCGTGTAAAATTCCTGGCAAAGTACCCAACAATATTTGTCATGCGCACCTAACACTTAAAATAAGAGATAAACAGAATTACTACATACATTAGTCGTCCATAATAGGGGTGAAACTAAGTAAAACACACTTCAAACACATCAAAAGACACACCATCAAAGACCCCAACTCTCCTTTGGTAATGCACCAACAGGATGAACCTCTAATGCTTAGAGTATAACGAACTCAACACTAAATACATGCCAGATCTTTGCTCTTTCAGGTAAAACACGTATCACTTGCTTGGGTAGGTAGAGTGTAAAATTGTAGATGGTGGAAAATCATTTGAACTGTGTGTTAAGAAGAATATGAATTTTACGTTTTAACGATCATACTGCTTTTTTGAAGATGTAAGAAAATACAGGTTTTTTGAGGCGATCAAAAATAATCTTCTGTAGTGGATTGATATGTCAAACAAAACAATACAGCTCGCTGATCAAATAAATATTAATAATGTTAATTGAAATAATTTACCACATACTTTGGATAGAGACTATCTACATAAAACAATTGTTATCACAATGCATTGTTAGCTGGGCACGCGTGACACTGTAATTCAACCCTGGGACAAACCGCCCCTAAGGACACATTTTAAACCTATAATATTGATGTAAGTCCAGATAGGACAAAATTCAATAAGGTTTGGCAGTCTTCAATAAACAGCCTCAGAAGATAATAAATCCTGTCATATCCTTTAATATTTCTCATCCAGTCAAGTGTACGTAAGGTCTTGACAGGTTGAGATGCACTGGCACCGACCAACTGATTCTAACTGATAGGATTAAATACCATTAAAGATATCTTCTTGTGGGAAAAATAAGTTTGATGTAACGTTAGCACTGATAAAGAAACAATGCAACATTTATTCAAACTGAAAGAAAAACCGTCTTCTCATTTCTTCATTCTAGCATTCCCAGTAGCAAAAGAAACTCACTCCCACAAATGTTTCTTTATTTCCATTCCTTCTCATAGCAACGGATAATGCGTATATCATTAACAATAATAAAATATATACTTTTTTTGTATTTTTTAGCATATCTATCTTCTTTTCCAGGTGGTCCTTCCCAATTTTCAACAGCTTAAAGCGAATTACCCCGGATATAAGCATCACGGAGGCACTGTGAGGAACCACCGCCTCCTGCACGTGATCGGCTGCCGAACTGATCAACTCCTGCACGATACCAGTGCTTTGCGTCTATCGTATGCTTTAAATAAAATCGGGGGTGTCCATTCCCTGGGGAAAAGCCTTATCCGACTGTCCAAGTTTGGAGAGGACAGCGTTGTTGGCAAGGATGGTCTGCAGTACATATATCACCCCATAGCATACGGACCCTTCCTTGCTGATAAGTATGGGTACCCCAGCGTCTCCAAGCTTCACCAAATGGACCCCGTCCATACCAAGAAAAACTTCTGGGGGAAACAGGGCATTCTCAGAGTGATTACTTACACTCAACATTCGAATCTGCCTGTTGGGCACGTTGCTTTGTGGGACTGTAATGGATTCTTCCAATCCAAAGACTGGATTGCAATGCATTCATTAATTACCGTGGAGTTCTGGGAATCCCCAGGTGAGTAATTACGATAAGTACGCACAGGTCTGCAAATAAGAAATTAAAACTTTATTTTTTCATATCTCTTCACGGAAGTCAGTGAAGGACTGGTGTCCCTGATTTTGTCTGAACCTTACAGGCTATACAGCCCAATCAATACGGTTACATCTACACGAACTGTTACTTCCTACAAGTTCAAATTGCATAATGAGAAATGAATGAAGATCCAGCCGTAAAGTGAAGTTTAAATAGCAGTTATAAATCTCTGTACAAATAGTCACAGACACTACAACTGCCAACAGTCTCTGATTTATTTTCAATCAACAACTCTGCCTTGTCAAAAAAAAATTGGTGCCCACCATCTGCCTCCCATTCAGTTATTGAACTGCAGTGAAGTTTGAATGGCAGGGTAAATAAACCATTGTCATGTTGTGCAAGGCGATTTGCAAGCTTGTTCAAAGCAAGGTTATAAACTTATGAATTAAGAAGAGACTGCAAATAAGGATCTCAAACCATCCCATAATATAGTGCTAATCTGTTCTAGCCGGGGTTATCACAATGAGGTCATGAAGAATAAGTATGTACAATGATAAAGAACGATCAGTTTAAATAACCCATTTTATTGTCCTTTCATCTCTTTCTTCAAGGTTCCAGAGTACTCAAGTTTTAGGACATTTCAGATAGATAAATCCAGGTCAATTTCTTTGTTTACAGATTCAGATGTTATTTTCTCTCTGCAGATTCTAACTGTAGCAGTGCATTGGAGAAGCTATCAAGTACAAACATCCATCAAAAGCACCACAGAGAAAACCAGTCTCATCATCCATCACATCATCCAATGAAAATCATCAATTCAAAAATTCCCAAGACATCCAGCCAATCAGCATCCAGTGTAAACAGCCAATCAAAACCATTGACAAAAACCGTAGTATCGCACTTACAAACTCCACATTCAGTTCTGCATTTGAACAATAAACACATGCAGCCTAGTCAACAGACAACTAAACATCTCTTACAGAATCCTTCATACAGGAGAAAGTTTTTAATAAAACATTTTCTCAGCAATGGACATTTACGTCATGCAAAACACAGAGGTCTACTTATGAAAGAAAATCAGAAGCATAAGTGAAAAAAAAGTGCTGATGTAACATTATCAAATGGTGCTATTGTCTAGTCAGTAAAGTTTAAATCAATGGCAACTTCTGAACTAATTTCATCTGTAGCAAACTTCTGTCTGGTGTGAGATTTAGTGCAGTCTGTCACAATTTGATCATTCAGTTTTGGATGCTTCACTATTGAAATGTCCGAATGAAATCATTTGATGTTGATTCTATTTTTTCATCTTTTACTACAGATGTAATACATACTGACTTGTAATTTCTACAAACCCTTCATCACAACAGTGTACTTTCTACCATTGGCCATGTTTCGTTCTTAGACTAGCTCTTGTTTCAGTTTTGTGTAATTTTGTGATTTGTGAAATATCATGTGTATTAACATTATATATCTAGCATTTATTGGCTAGTCAAGTATTGTTTGTGCAAATTGAAGAGTTCGAATTTACTTTGGAGAATTGGAATTTTATGAGTTCTGAGTTTTGTGTGGGTTTTTTGTTGTTGTTTGTAATACATGGAAATATTCATCACAGGAATTGTATTTTCATAAATTATTACTAAAAGGGTAATACAATATATCAGAGATGGCATTTATTGAGTATGACATGTATATACTGTATAATCAGTGTTGTTTGGGGTTTTCATACTTAACATTGTGTTTTATCATTTCAAAATTTATATAGGCATATTTAATGACAAGATAAGGTTTTGAAAATTTTTGAGAAAAATCATTTAATTCAATTTGAAATCAAGGGGAATTTCCAGCAAACTGTTTAGGGTTGTTTTCCTTCCTGCCTCCGGCCATCACATTTACAATTTTTACAACAGTACGCACATAAAATGAATGTATGCCCAAGATTTAATAGTATGGGAAGGTGAAGACATATATTACATGACCATCTCAAAATATTACATTTTCATTGAATTCAATCTATTTAAAAAAGAAAATTAATAAAGCAGCTAATTCTTCTCTTTTATCACATATTGTATATTTTGAAATTAATTATTGTACTGCTTCTATGTACATGTTTAGCTTGCATTATTGCTTATTGGCTTGTTTCTGATCCCCTGAATCTATAGGTACAACGACTATTATAATAATAAGATAAAAGATTCCAAATAAGGGAGGTGATATACAAATAAAAATATCTTAGTTTTAGATGATTACTTTCCTACTTAAAAAAGAAAAAAAAATTCTGGATGCATAAATTTTATCTGTGAAAATAGAATTATTTGAGTAGAGCTAGACTATTAGATCGAGATAGAAGTGACCATCTTCTTTTCCCGCTAAAAAAACAACCATGCAGTATGATTCACTATGAATGTTACCATGCCATGCATACATGTATAATCTAACATAGTGAGATGAATAGACTTGACTACATTTATTTACTATTCTTTGCTCTGAAAGAATCCTATGACAATTTTATTGGCCAGTAACATAATCTTATTTATAATTTAGATAAAACGTTTCCATTGTACTGTGTGCATTGGGTGTCACTGCATAATTAAATAAATAATTAGATTTTAAGGAGATAAACTGTAAAGTAATGAAGTGATTGAATTAATGCCATGAGCCACATTTTTTTTCGAAGTTAAGAGCACCTGCCTAGATTATGTGTAATGCATTTTTAGCCTGCATTCCAATATTTTTATGCAAATGTTTTGTCATTCAGTTAAGTTCTTTCAAGCCCTTCAATAACTGTTCACCAGAGCAGAAATATTTAATGATGCAATGTTTTGAAAAGACTAGCACATTTTTCGGTGTCTGCAAACTTTAATAGTCCCGGCATCACATTTGATCTGGTACTTCTTCAAGAAGAATAAAAGAAATGTCTTGTTTTTGTGTCTTATGTAATATAAGTTACAGTGCATTAAATCTTTTGAATGTTTTGAGCGGTTTTTTCTCAATCTTTGAGCAGTCAAGGTGTTTTTGAATGCAAGACCTGTGAGAGGGATTTAACAGCTTTTTATTTACTTCAGAAATAAAGTTATTCCAAGATTATTATATGGTTTATGACAACACAAAACCTTTGTAGAGGTTTTCATTGAGAGTAAGAGTTCCTGACAGGCTTATTGATGGAAAAGTGGAGTGCATTTAACCCCTAACCTTGTCACTGACAGCAACTACCAGGGTATCTAAAATAGCTTCACTACTCTGTTAATCAAAAAATTATACTCATAACAACCAAGACTAGAAAACTGACATGGTCAGCAAGGGCCCCACCGAGGGCTATCAAAGGAAAGTGACATCTGTATGAAGGTGCTGTGAACCCAGAATTTATACACTTCTGCTCTTCTTGCAGAGTACAATTATGCAAAGTTTCAAAACTGTACAATAAAAACTTTTTGAGTTATCGCATCACAACAAAAAATTTTGATGAACAGACGAACGGACAGGCGGACGGAACCAGAATTTATACACTTCTGCCTCTTATTGTAGAGTACAATTGTGCAAAGTTTCAAAAACTGTACAATCAAAACTTTTTGAGTTATCGCATCACACTTCAGTTATCGCATCAAGAACGAAAATGTTGATGGACAGACTAACGGACGGGTGGACGGAACCCAGAATTTATACACTTCTGCCTCTTATTGTAGAGTACAATTGTGCAAAGTTTCAAAACTGTACCATAAAAAGTTATCGCATCACAACTTCAGTTATGGCATCAAGACGAAAATGTTGACGGACAGACGAACGGACGGTCGGACGGAACCAGAATTTATACACTTCTGCCTCTTATGATAGAGTACAATTGTGCAAAGTTTCAAAACTGTACGATCAAAACTTTTTGAGTTATCGCGTCACAACTAAAATGTTGACGGACGGACGGACAGACGGACAACTGTGATTACTATAGGGCACCCGCATTTCATGCGGGGCCCTAAAAAATATATAACAACACTGTCTTTGTGGTGAATGGAACAACTGCACTTCAATGTACAAGAACATTGATATGGTGTGATGCCAATATTGTTTATTTTTGGTATGGGCTACTGTACACAAGCGACAATGATATGGGTGATGCTAATATTGTTTTATTTTGGTATGGGCTACTGCACACAAGCGACAATGATATTGGGGTGATGCCAATATTGTTTTATTTTGGATGGGCTACTGTACACAAGCGACAATGATATGGGGTGATGCTAATATGGGCCTACTGCACACAAGCGACAATGATATGGGGTGATGCCAATATTGTTTTTATTTTGGTATGGGCTACTGTTACACAAGCGACAATGATATGGGTGATGCCAATATTGTTTTATTTTGGTATGGGCTACTGTACACAAGCAACATTGATATGGGGTGATGCCAATATTGTTTTATTTTGGTATGGCTGCTGTACACAAGCAACATTGATATGGGTGATGCCAATAGTATGGGCTACTGCACACAAGCAACATTGATATGGGGTGATGCCAATAGTTTTATTGTGGTATGGGCTGTTTGTACAAAAGCAACATTGATATGGGGTTGATGCCAATATTGTTTTATTGTGGTATGGGCTGTTGTACAAAAGCAACATTGATATGGGGTGATGCCAATATTGCTTTATTGTGGTATTGGGCTGCTTGCACAAAAGCAACATTGATATGGGGTGTTGCCGATATTGTTTTATTTTGGTATGGGCAACTTCACACAAGCGACAATGATATAGGGTGATGCCAATATTGTTTTATTTTGGTACGAGCTACTGCACACAAGCAACATTGATATGGGGTGATGCTAATATTGTTTTATTTTGGTATGGGCTACTGCACACAAGCGACATTGATATGGGGTGATGCCAATATTGTTTTATTGTGGTATGGGCTGTTGTACAAAAGCAACATTGATATGGGGTGATGCCAATCTTGTTTTATTGTGGTATGGGCTGTTGCACAAAAGCAACATTGATATGGGGTGTTGCCGATATTGTTTTATTTTGGTATGGGCAACTTCACACAAGCGACAATGATATAGGGTGATGCCAATATTGTTTTATTTTGGTACGAGCTACTGCACACAAGCAACATTGATATGGGGTGATGCTAATATTGTTTTATTTTGGTATGGGCTACTGCACACAAGCAACATTGATATGGGGTGATGCCGATATTGTTTTATTTTGGTATGGGGAACTTTACACAAGCGGCATAGATATGGAGTGATGCCAGTATTGGGAACAGAAATCAATTCGATAAAAAAAAAAAAATAGGTTTAGCATATCATAACCATGAAATCCATTTTGGCAGAAGCATAGTTGAACTAGAAAAAAGTGATGCAGTGCCATCACAGAGGGCCGTGCTGGTCGAGTTATTAGAAAACTTTGGACCCACTCATCTATTAACAGTTTTGTGATTGAAGGTCAAACTATAGGTGAAGATGCATTACATGTATTAAAAAAACAGGACAACTCATTAGTTTGCAATCTGACAATGTTCTTATCATAAAAAGTTATATCATGTACATACATAAAATTTGGGAAAGTTGGTTCATAAAATTCAATGTTAAGACTGTGAGTCTATGATAAGAAGAATGAATGATCAATGAAAATAGGATTAAATTTTCACAACTTTAAAATGGAATCAGAAATTTAAAACAAGGCAATGCAAGCAAATCATCCCTATGCAGCATGTCTTCTATCTTGTTCACAAGCCAATAGTCAATAGTGACCTTGTCCTTGAATATCAATTGGGCTCATCTCTCTCCATGGGCAACATTTGTGGAAGGTCTGATGATATCCTGATAAATGCTGTTTCTTCTATCGTGTTCAAAAGATTTTTAGGCAATAGTCAATAGTGATCTTGACCTTGAAAATCACTAGGGTTCATCCTCTCTCCATAAGCAACATATTTTAAAGGTTTGATGATTATTATAATTATTATTAGTATACAACACTTATAAAGTGCCTTATATGATCAGTAAAATCACTCTAAAGCGCTGTACAATGTAAATGAAAATAAAATAAATGTAAATTTTTATTTTTTTTTAAAAACCCAGAAAACAAACAAGCATAGAAACATAATGAGGAATAAAAGGAAAGTTCATCCTCTGATGAATGCCCTTGTTTCTATCTTGTTCACAAGTATATGTAAGGCAATAGTCAATATTAGGGGTGACTATTGATTCAAAATTTATTATCACGATAGTTATCACTATCACAATAGACTATCGATAGTCAGCCTTACTATTGCGATACTAACACGATAGTTCCATATGTTCTTTCTGCCTTTTCTTAAACAGCTGCCATTATGTACACACACTACATTATTAATTACCATATATACTCGTCTGTAAGTCGGTTCGCCTGTAAGTCGGTTGTGTTTTTTGAGAGGATTTTGCCATTGACCCACCTATAGGTCGGTACAACTTTTTGGCCAGAATCGGTTGACAATTTCAAATCAAAGTTACACTGATTTTGCCCCTGTTGTTTTCAAAAAAATTTTGAGACATGATGAGCGGTATTTGATTATTCTTTCTCCAAAATCAATATCATTTCAATTGTCTAATTATTAAACCTGTGTTCAATAATATTTTTCATATTTCTATGTCCAGACTATTTGTCTGGGTGATGATTGTCGGAGTTGTTTTAAAAATTGGTACATATAATCGCCGACTAGAAAATACTGATTCCCTAGGACTCGCCTATAAGTCGGACATAGACTTTTGGACCAAAATTTTCTCCCAAAAATCCGAACTTATAGGGCGAGGTATATACAGTATATGATTTCTTTGGCAGGGTATATGGACTCATATTCCCTGTCAAGTTTATATTTCCAGCCGCCAGGCAAGGAGAATTACTACTTTGGACAGCTATTCTATCTTAGAACGTTTTATCATAAGTTTAGAAGTCTAAACTACATGTAACATGGGTTGTGTCAAACAATTTAGAGGTTTAAATCACCAAAAATGTCATAGCATTTTCAGCATTCTATATAAATTTCTTATTGGCCTGTATCTTTTTTAGATCAAAACACTTGAAGGAAGGGCTTTGTTGGATTTTTTGCTTTATATATATATGAATGTCGTCTTAAAGTATTAGGAAATAATACAGTTACTTGATATAAAATGCACTGGGGGCTCAAAACAGGTACCAGAAATATACCAAAAACAAATCCAAACAAGTGTGTCTTTAAACGCTGGCGGAGCAGACTCATGGGAATGGAGGAGTTGAAGACTGACTTGCTGATAAGATTGTTCAATATCTTTTGCTTTTGATTTCCCCTTATAAGTGTTAACTCACCAAATTCTAGTCGGGAATGAAACAACCTTTTTATTTTAATTAAATCTGGCACCAAAATAAAAAAAAGAGCGGAATTGCATATGTTACGTTAAACAAGGAGACACTGGATTACTTTTGATGATAATGTCAGTCATCTTCGGTAGGATGGCCCTGAAGTGTTTTCAACAAAGAATGGTATTAATCATCCCATTAAAAGTCAAAATTATTCTCCAAAAGATTATTTTTTACCCGCATTAGTATTTTTCTGTACGTTCAACCATTGATTGATCAATTTAGGAAAACCAAAGGAGAAAAGAAGCCGAATTTAGAAGAAAACACCAGTCTTTGGGGTCTCCAGCACACATTTCAGAATTCTTCAACTGCACATGATCCTGAAATTCATCCCCACCCTGAAATTACACTCTGTGGTTTTTACTCTTGCACTTTTCCAGGTTGTAGTAATTTTTAACTTTCAAGGACCATAAGATTAACCTTGGAATGAGATTTAACATGGATGCACAGACAAAAGGGGCAACCACGTGCTATCAATGTTATCTGCAATAATTTCTCTGTGATATACAATTTTTTGTCACATTTTAAGTTTCCAATTACTATTATATACAAAAGGCTGTATATAGGGATATTCACACATTGCTGTATTTATCAGTCAATACAAATGATTTTAGTAAAATGTCACCTCTCCTTCAAGCTCGGTGAATATTGATTCTCAGGAGTCTAAATCATGGGAAACGATCTACTGCGATTTATTTGATGATTGATTTGATTTATTTACTGTTTACGATCCCACTTCGAAGATTTTCACTCATATGGGAGACGTCCCATTGCCGGTGAAGGGCTGCAAAAATTTAGCCTAGCTCGGGCACTTCAGGGCTTTG
>CAJDSM010023817.1:11777-22300 GCA_903981925.1 Ostrea lurida | reverse complement strand
TATAAAAGTGAAATTGATCAATCCTATAGCTTCTATAATATCAGCAAACTTAAAAGTAGACAAACACGGACCTTTTGATATATCGTTATATTTGCCTTTACATATCAAAGATGTGATCAGGAAGAGTAAACATCCTTGTCGCCAGGTCACGCCCAACATGAGCCCTATATTTTTATCAGGTAGAAGGAATAATTCATAGCTTATATCAATGTGTAAATAACAGTTTAACGGTCATACCATGATAAAGTATTCCAGTGTCACATGGAATTTATAATTTAGGATTTTGATAACATTTTTAACAATGTTTATCCAATTTCGTGTTTATTACACAAAAAATTGCAGTTACTTTAATTGCTGGATTTGAAATCAAGGTTTTCTTAGAGTGACAAAAGATTCCCTAATTTGAAATAATATATAATACATTTGCACAAAAATTAGGAATGTGAAAAATTGGTTTCTTTCGATATCAATGTATGTGCAATATCTACGTAAGAAATGTTCACCATGAGAAATGTCGATCCATCCATGGTAAACAAACCATACACATTTATTCCTATTTTCTGGCTTGACAGCTGGGCTATGAACATCTTCAACTGCAAGTAAAACCCACGATAAATGTAAACGTCATGCGTATGTTTAAACGTTATCTTTTGACGTTTGAAAGCATACTGTTAAGTATGGGTAGGGGAAGACTTCGCGGGATGAAACCAAATACTTGTTGAGCCCCCATGTGACCGAATTGGTGGCCACATTATGTTTTACCTACTACAACTGAGGGATGTACCGGGTTTACAGAGATGAGCAGTTACTTCATTGACCTCTACAATATCAGAAAACGGACAACTTACAAAAATGGTCTAGTTGTTTCACACAAAGCTATATTCGTTGCATTTTTTGGAACACTCATTTGACAACTATATGGACATGTAAGTCTTCTAGTTTTATATTGTAATTTAAGGGCAGCGTATCCTACAATCAAGGTTTTGCATGTACTTGTAAAGTGAATACACAGGGTTGTTTTCATCCCTAAAACATATACATATAAAAATTGCGAAGTAACAATGTATCAAACGTAATCGTCAGTCCCCAAAAACACATACAAAATCGAGTGTAGGGCAACACGGCGGCTTCGACAAAAGCGAAGGCGGGATCAGGGTGCCATGGAGGAGTAAGCATCCTCTGCTGACCGGTCAAACTACCGCCCTGAGCCCTGAGTCGAAACAAAGTAAACGGGGTTACCCATCGTCAAATCTTAGTATGAAAATGACAGTCTAACAAAGGGTATGAAGCAAATCAATCAACATATGACTTAGTGATAATTTGTAATCGCAAACAAGTCATATTAGCGGCCGTAGAATTTGGCGAAATGATGACTTTAAACGAGATTCGATTATAACCTGCAACATTCAACTTTTTGGTTAGTAGTTGGTCTCGCTTTAAAAAATTAGCATATGCATGACATGCCCTTGGCGTATCGAATCAACTGAGAGACATAACACACCATAAGCAGGTGATATTGGTACATTACTACATAAAAAGGAAAGTTGACGATTTGCAAAGTCAAAGGCACCCACGTTTATCATATAATGTAGTTGTCAGTCTGCCATTAGAGTTCAATATTAAGTAATATATCCAAATATGAAGCAAATCTGTCAGATTCTGTGGTGTCCTTTTATTTCAGTTCGTCAGAATATATCAAATGGACATAATTGTGAATGATTGTTTAATGATAAGACACCGTCTATATAACCTATAAGTAAGGTTGAAGGACACGGTCAAGTTCTTTGTTTTATCCCGTAACAATTTTTGAACAAATTCTGCTTTCGTATGAATATAAAAACGTAAGTCTGCCAATAAGGGGACATAACTAGTCCCCATAGGAATACCAACAAACTGTTGGAAGACATGGTCTCCAAAGACTATATAAATAGTATCTATAAGAAACCCAAGCATGCTCTTAATATCTACTTCAGATGCACGCTGTCATAATCATTGTGTACAGACAGGTTACCCGGAACTTGATGACGCAACCTCTGTATATAGAATGATCTATATGGCTTACTTTCGCTTTAAATACCAGGAATTCCAGTTTATATCCTGACCTGGATAACATCAACTTACAAAACTTGGAAATTACTAGGTATTGTCCTCTAACAATGCCACAGAAGGATGCAAATGTTAGTAATCCTTAGTGCAAAGGGTTTTTTCTAAATCGTGTTGACAAGTTGTAACAAACACACCCACACCCACACACACACACACACGCGCGCGCGCGCGCGCGATGATGTATCCCATCCGCAAATAGTTGCGCAAGGCCCACACACGATTTGGGAAAACACGGGCCCCTGGACACGCCAGAGGTGGGACCAGGTGGGACCAGGTGTCTAGAAGGAGTAATCGTTCGCTTTCGAACGGTTACACCCTTCGTGAGCATGTATGTATATATATATGTCCATTATCTTTGTTTTGATTGAATCAAGTGTCTTTAATTATAGAAAGAAAGAATATAGTAAATAATGACACTTCTGTTCAGATATACATGTACACATACACATATACACTGTACCTATACACATATACACTGTACATATAACACATATACACTGTATATATACACATATACACTGTCATAACACATATACACTGTACATATCAGATAGACATAAACATCGATAATACAATCTAATATACATACCTGGTATTGTGTTTCTATGGACACATTATCCAGACTAAGAGCAAACAGGCTTCTGAGAGCACCATGTGCCTGAATACATAAAACAGAAAATTAAAGACGTAAGTTTATGGATATCGTACCCCCTCAGTAAACTATCCACAGCTATAGCGTGTTTCTTATGGACACTGGATTCATAAATTATTAAACAAAAATCATCCTACCTACCTGCCTTTCAGTAATACATCATACTCATATTAGCTTTTTCTTATTTATATGGAAAAGCATTGCATTTCGAATATTGCAGCTTTTAGGAATTATTTCGCTTTCTCTGTTACATTGTACAGCCAAAGACAGCAAAGTTAATCATAAATGTAATTTGAAAGATGCATAATGAAACATTCATAACTAAGTATCCCAACGAGTTCACATCATGCAACGGGAATGGGCATAATTTTGCGAAGGAGGTAAACAATTAAATAGTATTATGACGATTATTAAACAAGGTTTACAATATATGTTGATAGGGTTTTTTGTCTTGAACACTCGTGAACGTCCTAGCTATAAGTCTATAAAATGTTGGGAACACTATCCTTAATATAACAAAATACATTTTGATTTAGCTCCACCATTGAAAACTGAAAGTTGTAGATTGTTAGTAAAGTTATTTCCCCCAAAAGATGCATTAGAGTCATAAAGATATACAGTTTGCTATAGCAATGCTTGTACGAGAGGAACATCAAAATATTTCAGTGTTAATTGTAAAGATAAAGATAACGAACAGTGATCAATCTCGCAATCCTAAATAGAATGCAAAAACAAGATTTGAAAAAACACAGAAAAAAAATCAAAGTTTAACGTGAAATTTATTCAGTCAATTTGTTTAGATTATCCGGAAGTCTCACAAAATGTATTGAGGATAAAGTTATAGTTTTAAAATCATCAAGACAAAATATCAGATTTTGTGGGGGTTTTAATTGAACATATAAATCACAGATATCACTGTTTACTATATTCATCTAAAATGCCACTTAGTTTTCGCTATCGTCGGTTTATACTCAACAATACTAATTCTAAATGTTATAACATAACTTTTTGATATAATTAGCATGCAAGAACACATGTTGGTGTGTTGTAAATTTAGACATGTTCAGTTCTTAATCCATATTCAAAGATATTGTTGCGTCTTTTCTTAGAGATTTTAAAGGAGGGATTGGCATTTTATTTCGTTATTCCATATTGCAAACCCATTATAACAAATTGTCTTCGCTAATTAAGAGAAAGTTGACATCAATTGAAAGTTTTTCATTGTAGCAACGTCAAAGGAACTTCGGTCTTCTCTGTGCATTGATTATTTAAAAGACCCCAACATTCATTTGTTGACGAAGGAACACTAACTAAAGAATCTACGACTAAGAGCATGTTCCAATATGCTTCAAGTATAGAAACCCCAACAACTTACAGAAAAATTGGACAATAAATATTTACCTGTGAGTTTATTTTCGCTCCCGTTGCTATCATTCAAATCATCCCTAGCCAACTGCATTAAGAATATGGCTCACGAGAATATTATGTCCGAAATTCCAATAGCTGCTATACACGATTTCCATACACAGTGAACAGAGACCATGCAAACAGTTATCATAAAACCAATAAAAACATGTTCAATTTCTCAGAATACCTGTTTGCGGTTTTCCAGAAGCTCTGCTGCTACTTTATAATGTTGTTGTCTTATGTCACGGAGTTCGATGGTAGAAATGGTATCCTTCTCTCTTACGATTTCAACTTTTCGTATCACTTCTTGAAATTCGTTAATGATTATATGAGATAAAGCAAAAATTATCAGTGTTTCTGATTCTATGAAGATGGAGCAAAATTGCATCGCAGACATATCAATGATAGATACCAGATCAAATATATATCCATCCTTGTAGGAAAATGGAAGCAGCCGACCGATCAAAAGTCCAGATTCATCTAGGATTCGAAAACTAACTAATGAATGTATACAAATTCCGACGATGAAATCAAATGCTATATGCATAAAAAGGGTACTTGTGGTAATTCGTTTCAATTTTTTCATATCCGTTGCAAAATCATACTCTGTTTGAAACATCGCGAATTTTGACAGGATTTTTGGTAATTTTCTTGTAGTAGTGACAACAAAAACTGGCAACATTACGGTGTTACTGATGTACATTACTGCGAAAACTATTCGACCCATTAGTTTATCAGAAAAATCGTCATTGGTTACAAAACTAGCTGAAATTCTAATAACAATTAATATCAATATCAGCATACATACAACGTTCAGTGTCACTTTTGCAATCACTGCACCGGTCACCCTGAATTTATCTCCTTGGCATTCAATGTAAATCCCACAGATCTTCAACATCAAGATTGGGTAGTATAACACTTCTTTGAATGTTGGATCATCTTTTCTTTCGATTTCAGATGAAACCGATGAAACATTTTGAACACGAGTCATTATGTGTCTTGATCAACTGCCACAAAATCAATCACCGATAGATTAATATTCTGACCAGCGCTTATCCATCAATAAGAATGAACCATATCAAGTATGTTTGCGACACCATTGCATAATAAAAGTTATTGAATTCTTTTATGCCTCTAATGCCAGATGCAGATTTTTTTTTTGCAACGTGTAGAAAGATTACATAAAAAACACAAGCGCCATCAATACGAATCAATCAAAATTATTTGCTCAGCACTTCATAGCGAAACGTATGCAGACACAAGGACCGCATTGACCATAACTGACAATTACTTAATGTCGTAAACGAGTTAGTTTACATTTCATTGATACTTGTTTCTATAGTAATGCTCATTAACTTTTAGAATGTGATTAATAACGCTTCAGGGATTGGTATACTATAGCCCTGGGGCAAACTGATACTTAGTATATTAGAAAAGGATGGAAACATATAATACAACACCGTTACTGAGTCAAGTAACCACACTGATGGCTATTGTCTTTGAAGAAATCGGTCAACTATATTTAATAATTCTTCAGAAAAGTTATGACATTTACATCAATACCTAGAGGCTGACAACAATGTGTGAAATTCCTCTGCTTTTGAAAATCTTGTATTTTCATTCAACAAAACAAACATTTTCTACCATGGCAATCCATTTCAATAAATCAGACATGTATATTCATTAAGTTTTTCCTTGCATCAAAAAGATATTTCAGGCTTAAGTGGCTAGAAACTACATTTTGCTGCAACTGTTCGCCACAAATATGAATCAACTTATTTCGTGTTTGAGGCAAGATATGTTGCGCATTTGGGGGACTTTTTTTGTAAATAAAATAATGGTATTTCAACGAAATGCAAATTTTGTTATATAAACAGTGAAATTAATATTTCGCACAGTGTGTAGGAACAATTTTTGAACTCTTCAGGAAAAGTTCCAGTACAATGCAAAACTTTGTCTAGATTTGCTATAAAAAAGGCAAAAAAAAAAATATGTGTAAGTACGCTACTGGAAGCGAACAATTAGAGACATCCTCGACGCACCAGGGGTGGGATCGGGCGTTATGAATGAGTGAGCATTTCCTGTTGACTCACCACGTCCATCATGAACCCAACAAGCCGTACATTAATAATTTAATACACAGTTAAGTATATCATTGAGGCACTTAGCAATGTTCCAGTTCACCGAAGCGAGGACTATTTCCCGAGGCGTTAGCTATTTAATATTGCTACTACATTGTGACCTTGAAATTGCAGTCATTGTGCATCGTCATTTTTGATAATGAAAAATCAATCCTGTGTACATACATGTACCGATTTAAAAAGACGAAAGATGACGACATTTTCTTTTAATCAAGGCATAATCCGAAAACTTTAGCTGCAGATTTCATATCTTCATACGGGAGGTAAGAATGTTTTGCCTCGTTTAGATTAAATTTTGCAGTGAACGTGCAAAATGCGCAATTTCTGGTTTATCCAGGGGTCCATGTTTCGCAAACTCTTATGAGATATATCACTGTTCGTCATCTTTTTTTTCATTCGGTTTCAAAACCTTTACGAGCCATGAAACGGTAAAAGCATAGTGCAGATAGCATGTCATTAATAAGAAGGATTGTTTTTGGTAGAATATCCAAGCCAATTCTGCTACCATATATTTGTAATAATACTGATGAGTCCAATGTTTTCTCATGCTTCGTACCGTGTTTTCTTTAGCTTTTCACAGACTGTTTTGAGTAGGTGAACCACTTAGCCATATAGATTCACCGATTGGAGTTATCCAAACGTACAAACGTCTACTAGACAGAGCAAATGGGTCAGTAAAAATACTCATTGCATATTTGAAGACAAACTGATAGATGATAAAAAAAACAGTATTCGAAATATTCATGGCGGTGGACTCGACATGTCCATTTCATCACATAAACGACATCCCATTGGTGCACGTGTAAGTTGGTTGTTGTTTATTTTTGGGGGAAGGGGGTCATTTTTATTTGTCTTGTGTTATTTTGTCATCTACTTATCAAGTACAGGTGTACAATACCCTTTGCATTCCATGGCATTCTACAGTCTGGTATATTAAAGATTAGCGTCTGTAAAGTAAAAACTTATGCCACAAAATTTATTTTCATATAAATTATAACGCTTTCGACTGGCACCGTCAGAAGTTATTATGTAATATGAAAATTTACAAGTTCTTGATCGCATCACATTCCAGGGTCACTTGACCTTTGAACCTCCCAAAGTCAAACACTATCTAAAATCATTTTAGTGGATTTGAACTGTGAATACGTAATGTTTTTGATTTGTAAATAATCATTGACTTTCTTTTGTAAGAAAATATGCTGCGTGTTGATGATAAATTACGATTTGCTTTTAATATTGCTCCTATTGTTTATTTAAGGAATGAAGATAATTTTGACATAGGTTATACGATATATTTAACTTGATGCATTTTACGTTATATAATCCACGAAGCGGATCATATGAAGCGTAAATTGCACCAAGTTTAGCTTCATTCCTTATAATTTGATTTAGAAAATTGCACTTAACGTTATGTAATGAATAGCTTACGAGAAAATAAGGATTTTGTATGAGGCGAACGAACTTTGCCGTAGTAACACCGTCAAATGCATTGTGACGTCATCCTAGGACCTCATGAAGAGCAAGTTACAAAAATGTAGAATATACAAAAATAATTGATGTTGCTTAATTTTGTTTCAGCCAATCAAATTGCTTGCAACAAGTAAAATTAAATTATTGTAGTTTGTCCTTAGACACGCTGTGGTCTATCACTTTTATGTTGACAAGCTGTGGTCCATCATTTTAATGTTGCCATCGAACACAATATAATAAAGCATTCATACTTTTTCTGGAGTTTTTCCTAATGCATTGTTCTAAGAGTACGTATGTTTAGATATTGGACATGCTTGTCAATCAGATTCAACCTAATATCTAGAACGTTCCATACAAAAACGTAAATTCGACGTCAGATGGCAATTCAACAAGGACTGGTTAAGATATTCAAAACTATGCTTTTGTTTCGCAATTTCTATCAACCAAGAGAGTAGCATTCTTAAAGACAGACAATATAGACAAATATGAAAAATAACTATTTTAATAATACAAAAAATCTTTTATACAAAATAATTTACATAGTTAAAAACATACATTTATACAGGAAATGCAGATGCATGCTAAACTTTGAATTTTCAAACTAAATCAATTTCAAATATTCAATGCATACTGGACACATGGTTCAGCAAATTCCATCCAAGCATATGGAAATATGATATGATGGAAATAAATGTAAAAATTTGTCGTGATTCCTCTCGTGCAAAAGTGGAAAGGATCTTTGGTCCCATCAGTACACTGATAATTATTCGCCTCTTTTTAGAGTAAAATTCCAGTAAATTCCATGATTTTGTGTCACTTGACACAAATACAACCACCAAATAATTGCAAAACGCTTAGTTTCATTCATTTTTTTTACATGATCTTATCATTTTGGCCCGCTATCCCTGGATCTTTATTTTAAAAAAATGCCACATTATTTTTTTTTTACTTCAACATTCATCTTAACAATTGCTTGCTATATACATGTATCCTATCGAGCTCTTCTCCTTTACAAGGTATTGGCTTGAGATTGGGGTCTTTTGGGGTGTTTTCTATGAAAAGCTTTTTATTGTATCTGGTTTTCCAAAATTTAGGCTTCAAGCATCATTGATGTAAAGGCAAAGATAACGAACAGTGATCAATCTCGTAAGTCCTTGAAATGGTTTACATGCGGTGCGCCGAAATTAGTTTCACATATTTACAAGTGACAAAAATGTTTTTAAAAATGACAAATATAATAGGTAGGTTTTATAAATGTCTCAAAGTTTAATGATTTTTGAAAAGAAATTAAAAAAAAGTTTAATGATGTCTGTACTTGCTTTATGACATACATATATTTATGACCTTTACAATGCAAAGTTTCTTAATTTCTTTCATAAGACCACCACATTTAATTGCATTTTGAAGAACGATACTGACAATTACAAACACTGTAGTAGAATTTGAAAATTAAAGGGGTAAATTCACCTTTTTTGGACAAAAGCTATCTTTTATATAAAATATTAGAAAGAAGAAATATAGCTTATTTGAAGTTGAAAACCAACATTTGGATTTTTTGACTGCAAGGATATAAGCAAAATTCTAATCCAATATATGTGTTATGTAAAGAAAAGAATCGAGTAATTTTATGCAACGAAAGACTAATGAAATGTTAAGTCTGTAATCTAAAACATCATAATTTTAAACAATCAAAACAATATCATTTCAAATAGCATCTTTAGCCTAAATAATATCTCATATTAGATATTTATAAAAGACTTATATATTTTTTTAAATATTCTATAAACAATAGCATACCTGAATCAGCAAATAATAAACTTTCCGTAATGAACTTTTGTCATGATGTACAACCTTTTTTTTTTTTTTTTTTGATGCAACGTTTTAAACACAATAGACAATACATTTCTGTCAAAAATGTTTTTTAAAAATTGTGAATCACTCCCTTTAAGAGTAATTGTAACCCGATTGCAATTTAGTGCGCATGCATTCTCAAATTCCAGCATTTTCCTCATTAATTTTCGTAAAATATCATCAAAATATAGTCTAAAATAAGCATTGCATCCCTTGAGAACTAAACAAGCTACATGTATTGTGATTTTAAGTAACCAGACTAAACGTTCACCCATCGTACATGTACAGCAGTAAAAATATCCAAAACAATATCCATTTTTTCTCACTGTTTATTATGCAGTACAGTTACAGGTGTGGATCTGGGTGACGTCACAACTGCCAGCATGGAACTGGAGGACAACAAAGGTGTAAGTTACCACTGTTCCAAACATCTGTCAAACAAAAGCCAAAGAATGATAAAACTATACATATAAACGTGTCCAGGTGGAACATTTCATGTTATATTGTAGATGACCATATATTTGTACAACACACGAACTTGTGAATGTTCGCAATTCCATTCTATATATCGAATATAATTTTTTGTTCTTATTGCTTGTATCAGTTAGGAATATGGACTATGTTTGATATACTATCACAATTTATGCGAAAGGTCAATTACTGATTTTCCTAATTTCACAAAATAACCTAACATACAACCATTAATTAAGAATAATTAATTGAACTTGAATTTAAATGCATGAGACGGTGGCGAAAATGAACAGTAATCCGTCTCAAAATCCTTTAAGGTCATACGCAGCGTTAGTTATTACAATTATTTTCTATCTCCAAAATTGAAGATTTCCAATGATAATAATAAAGAGTTGCAGAAAACACAAAAATCATTCAATCCCCTC
>CAJDSM010023817.1:0-11508 GCA_903981925.1 Ostrea lurida | reverse complement strand
TTGTGAAATATACATTGCGTATGCCCTTAAAGAATACAAAAATGCTAATATGAAAATACGAACACCTGGACACAACAGAGGTGAGATCAAGTGTCTTAAAGGGGTTAGCATCCCCTGTTGACAGGCGGTACCCACCATGACCCCTATGTTGTGAAAGTCATATTGTGTAGTGAAAGTCCTGTTAATTTGTGTGAAAAAAGTCAATCAACAGGTGGTAGGATGTAAATCAGGTAACTGAGCGACTACAGAATTTACGAAATGCTAGATCTAAACTAGGAAAAGACAACAAATTATATGCCAGTATCATGACTGGATTTAGATCGAACATTTTGTTCACCTTTCGCACCTTCGAGGTGAATATAATATATTTGTTCTTCATCGGACTAAAGATAGGCTATTATTTTACAAAATCGATGTTATTGGTTAATATTGATTTTTCTGTTTATCGACAATACTTCAAACATTGGCAGTATACCATGAGAAATGTTGAGCCGTCCATGATGAAGAGACCGAAAACGTTGATTCCTATCGTCTGATTGGAAAGCTGGGCTATAAATATCTGTAGCTGCAAAGTAAAATTCAAACTGAAGACGTGAAAAGTAATTGTCTTCAAAGACTGAAATTGTTTAAATATTCTATATATTAACTACATGTAGTATGCTGAATTACTGCATGTTTTGTAAGATGACTAGTTTTATTTTCAATATCATACATCAAGTGCTTTAACAATCATTGGGATTTCCGAAGATATATTTACAAAACCTAATTGCCGAGATGTTTTGTAAATTGTTTTATGCGACCGCAGATAGCAACGTTACAAAACACCATTTTGCAACCACTAAGTTATATCTAAACAAGTTTTCACCTTGGTCCAATGTCTTTTGTATGCTTTATAAATAGCGAAGTAACTAAGAGGTATTAAACGCAATCATAAGTCCAAAACACATTCAAAATCGAATGTAGGGCAACACGGACTTTCGACAAAAGCAAAGGCAGGATCAGGTGCCATGGAGGAGTAACCATCCTCTGCTGTGACCGGTCACACCCGCCGTGAGCCCGAAGTTGAAAACAAAGTAAACGGGTTACCCGTCGTTCAAATCTAGTACGAAAATGAAAGTCTAACAAAGGGTATGAAACAAATCAGTCAGCATATGACTTAGTGATAATTGTAATCGCAAACAAAGTCATTATAGCGACCGTAGAATTTGCGAAATGATGACTTTAAACGAGATTCGTTATAACCCTGCCACATCAATACTTTTCTAATTTCTAATAATGAGCATCATAAGACAAAACAAGCTGGGTTATTTTTTATAAATCGATTTACCTGGTAGTGTGCATTCAATGGCAAAGTTTGACGGCTTAAATCAAAAAGACATCTAAGACCGCTGTGTGCCTGAAATTTGACAAAAACAGAGTAAAAACAAAAGAAACAGGTCTTGTCAATTATTTTGCAAAGGAATTTTTTTTTGCGAATTTGCTACAATGAGAGAATTTTCTGGTGGTGATGTAGCATTAAATTATTTTATATAGTGAATTCTTCAATGAAAATACTCGAATTCAATTATATCGAAGATATGATCAAATAAATTCTTTTCACGTTTACTTGGGTATTGACAACTGTTAACAATCTTAAAGATATCAAGATTGAAAATTTAAAGATTGTTTAAATTTACTTATATACTGGCAACTGTTAAATATCTTATAAACATATTTGAACGCATAATGCTATTAACAGCGTTTCGATATAAGATTTATTAATCACCTCTGAATTGATGTTCGCTCCAATTCCTGTCATCAGAATCAGTTCAAGTAAAAATAGTGAAAACCCGCTCACAAGAGAGGCAATGTCAAAAACACTAAGATTGCTGTACACAATTCCGTATATTGTAAAACAGAGGCTTGGCAGTACTATCATGTATATAAAGAATACATGAAGCTGTATGATACTGTTAGCTGTTTGCAGTAATTCAGTTACTTCGAAGTGCTGATGTCTGAGTCGTTGCAGTTTGACGGCAGAAATATCATCGTTTTCTTTTGCTAAGTCCATTTTTCTATTCGCCTTCTGAAATTCCTTAATGATTATTTGTGAGAGAACTATGGTAATGACCATTTCTGAACCCATGATAAAGGTGCATCCCGATATGGTGATTGAATCTACGGCGGACACCAGATCATATACAGGGCCATCATCAAAAGTAAATGGAAGCAGACGAATAATTAAAAGCCCATGTTCATCAAAAACTCGGAAATATGTCAATATGATTACAATAACATCTTTAGATAAATTTCCTATAATCATCCCGTAGAATGTTGCTGTGAAACCTTTTTCAGTTGCTTAACGTCTGCAGCAAATCCAAACTCTCTTTGAAACCTGGTGAAGGTTGACTGAATTTTGGGTAATTTTTTTGTAATAATGACGGTTAAAACTGGAAAACTTTATGTGGTGCTGATATACACAACTGCATATACTATACGTCCCATTAGTTGATCAGAAAAAACTGTCATGGGTTACAAACCCCACTATTATTCTAGTGACATTGCCGATTAAAACGATCGTGAAAATCATATTCAGAATCAACTTTCCCACTATCGGGCGAGATAATTTGAATTTAGCTCCATCACACTCAATGAAAACTCCAAAGATTTTCAGTGTCATAAGGGGGTAGTGCAAAATGTCTTTTATTGTTACCGCTTCACTCTCAGAAGGTACCGGTGATTTCTGCTGCATACGAGCCATCGTGAATCCTAGACTGTGTTTAAGCGCAAGTTGTAGAATACAGTAAATATATATCAGAAACATATTGTCAAAATCCTATGGGGACATATAGCTGGGAAACTATTCCTTGTATTCATTAAATATCTTGTGCAGGGAGTTACATGTACCACCTGTATTTGCGACGACAGACTCTGGAAGAAATATACATTATTGAGAAAGTTCGTTTTATCAAACAAATTGATAGTACTTCATGGTGCATCACCTGGGTGATATTTCTATAATTGCTCAATTACTTATTTAATAGTTAACACAGACTAATGACAACCTGGCGATTATTCAGTGTTGCAAAATATATTTAACTTCTTTCTGAAGTTTACGGTGAGTAATCAAACTGGAAACATACGTGTGCAAAGGTTAAAGAGGCATGGACACGATTTCAACTAAAATGTACATATTTTAGATTTCCAGTTTTAATGTTTACAATGCTCACATAAGGTACACGTATTTCTAATGGTCAGCAAAAATGTTTAATGTCATTTGTTGAGTTACAAATATAAAATGGCGAAGTAACAAAGTGAGATACAGCACTTGCAACACAAGATTCGTGCTCATGTTTCTTTATACATATATTGAATAAGCAAATAAACGTTGCGTTTAAAGTAGATTTTCAATTTACAAGCTCACTCTGAACACAATTAAACAGTTTCTAGTGTTTTTTTTACATATGATTTTGTTTTAAATATGATATTTTCTGTGAAGCAAAATTGATGTAATAAAAAAACTAGGCCACAAATTTTGGGCTAAGGTATCACGTGGATGTTACCATAAGAAATAAGATAATTGAGGTCGAATTTATCAATCTAGGTACACTGTTGAATAGGGATGCTAGCAAGTGGCAGTCGCCATTTCCTTTATGTATTGATGCACAAGGTCAAATTGTGACCAAGCAAAACAATCCCAGCCAGAGGACTTCAATGGCAAGATGGACATATTATTTTGTTGTATTCATGAGTATTACATAACGGCTCATTCTGCAAAAATCCAGTTCGTGGGGGTCCGGGTTAGAATAGGTCCCAAGCATCCCCTTGCGTGTCGTAAGAGGCGATTAAATGGGCGTCATTTTGATGAGACCGGAAAGACAGAGGTCCTGTTCACATCAAAAAGATCCTTCCTGTCCAAAGGCTCTGATTGCCGAGCATAGGCCAAAATTTTGCAGCCCTTCACCGGCAATGGTGACATCTCCATATGAGTGAAATATCCTCAAAGTGGACGTAACCACAGTAAATAATCAATCAATCAATGAACAAAATCCAACAATTATTGAAATATATGCACGAACACAGATTAGTGCAGAAATATCCCTTTGTTGGGTGGCCTATAACGAGCAGTTAAAAGCTAAAAAATTGTTCTTGATCCCGCAAGAGACTGGGGGTGATTGACAATGAGGTATGCGTGTATTTCATGAACAAGAATACCTAGTCCAAGCTAAGCACACAAGCCCGACAAAAGTGTTTTTGATTTCAATCATGGGGGGGGGGGGTTGCCATAAATCCCCATGTGCTTATGTGCATAGATGTTTGAAATGCAACAATCCTATCCATCCTTCATATGTCCACAGCCTCAGAACACACAGGGACAAGGGAATGATAGGTTAACTTCCAGATATTTTTGAGCCCCAGGGACCCCAAGTAGAAAGTGATATCCTCCAACTTAGCATCTAAACAAGGCTGAACAAGGGCTTGGATTGAACTTGGCCACCCTCAACCTCGCATACTGTTTTGTTTATTGCACACATCTCTACAGGGGTACAGTCAATAAAACAGCTAAGTTGTACATTTCTGTAATCAAAGGTTTCAGTAAAATTAGATGATATTATTAAGTCCGCTAAACGCTGGAGCTAATAACATAACACAACTTGCATCCGTAACTCACCAATCACCATACCACAGGTCAATAGTTATATTATACATAACAACCTTGTAGCAATGTCGCCGTATTTACTAAAGTATGGCTATCTCAAACTAAAGTTAGGGCAATGGAGATATTTGGCAAGAGCATGCTATGCGAATGAGGACTTTTTAAAGCGAGGCCAACTACTACCAAAAGTTTGATGCTGTAGGTTTATAACGAATCTCGTTTAAAGTCATCATTTCGCAAATTCTACGGTTCGCTATAATGACCTTGTTTCGATTACAAATTATCACTAAGTCATTATGTTGACTGATTTGTCTCATACCCTTTGTTAGACTGTCATTTTCCTACTAGATTTGACTACGGGTAATCCCGTTTACTTTATTCTGACTAAGGGCTCACGGCGGGTGTGATCAGTCAGCAGAGGATGCTTACTCCTCCATGACACCTGATCCTACCTATCGCTTTTTGTCGGAGTTTCGTGTTGCCCTACACTCAATTTTGTATATGTTTTTTTTGGATATGATTACGTTTGACACACTTCGCCTTTTTGTATTGGATAGGGCTGCCATTTTGGCTGTTACATCCTTGGGTGGGGGCTATATCAAACATCCACAGTTCGTGACAAAAGACGTACATTTATTGGATGTAATTGAAGTCCACCTTGCTAAACTAGTTGACGAGCTTCTCTTAAATAATTTTCAAAGGGCTTTAGAATATTTTACTCATGGTTGTGGTAATTTGTACCATCATGATGACAAAGCACTGGCTGCGGTGACCACTTGAGTCGGGGTACTGTCGACTGTCACCAAGGTTGTTTTGGGTGTTTGGCACTCCTTTGGTGGCGGTTGCTAGGTTCTAAGAACATGCAAGTGGCGTGTTCGTCGCACCCCAACTCAACTGGAGGAGTGCTTATAGTACCTATTGCAAACAGGGGATATTGGCCCTTTAAACATTGATGACATTGGCTGTCAACTTTGTTGTTTATTTTGGATTGATTGAATTGTTTTAAGGGCGGGGGGTGTTGGCCCCTTAACAATTATGACTCAATCTTTGCTTGCTTTCACGGTATGTGAAATCATTACTGATTTAAATGTGCTTTTGTATTGATATAACACGGTGGGCTTGTGCACTTGTGAATTGAACACCCACTGCATAGTCCACTCATTCACGGTTGTCATCGACCTCAAACACCGACTTTAATGTTTTACTTTGCATGTATTAGTGACATTTGTGCACTTGAGGATCAACCCAGTTCACAAATTAACCCATTTGTGGGTTGTCACTTGTTTGTTATAACCTTTGTATTGTGGGGGCGGCGCTTTGATAGCTCCCAAAAAATATCACCGCGGCCAGTTGTGTCAATAACTAATAAACCATATGCGTTTACCCAGTGGTTTTGTGTGCTTTTGTACCGAGTGTCAGTGTTAAATTCAGATTTGCGTTTGATATTGCTCCTGTTGTTTAATGGCGTTTACCCTTAGACAAGCTGTGGTCCATCACTTTAGGGTTGTAAATACAGTCTTGTCATCGAACACAATAATAAAGCATTCATACTTTCAATTACTTTTCTGGTCGTGTTTTTTTAATGCATCTGGTATATATATGGAGTGCGGTAACTGTTCTAGATATTGGATCAAGCTTGGCCAAATCAGATATCCCAATCTATTGTCTAGAAACGCTCAATACGGAAAACATTAATTGGACGTCAATGGCAATTCACACAAAGTCGGTCAAGATATCATTAAAAATTTAGAGCATGTTCTTCGCGCAATTTTTATCAATAATGTAGCATTTATAAAGACAGTAAATATAGACATATGCAAAAGATTGTTAATGAATACAAAAATTTATACAATCATTAATTTTGTATAATTAAAATCAAATATAACATTATATACAGACCAAGGCAGCATGAATGCAAATTAGAATTTTCAATCAAATACAATTCATATGAAGATCGATTTATTAGTAAATACCATACATGTATAAAATACAACAGTACCTGGCCATAAGTGAGTCCATCATTTGCATTTTACTATAATATTTCATTGAAAACACAATTTTTGTAAAAAATCTATGTATGTGAATTTGGTCCATTTCATATCTTTTTCTACATATTATTCTAAAATTGTTTAATTTTCTTTCCTATGATTCTAAACAATTGTGATGTCAAGATATAAAAAAATGTTTATAAATCACCATGGCAAAATTTTTGAACTCAAAATACTATTATTTTCTAAAAAGTCCATTCCTAAAATTCAATTACTGCCATTTGCGCCCATGATTTCACCGCAACAACCAAAAGATAATTTTATTTTGAAATATGTAGGAAAAAACTACAAAATAATTCTGACTTTTGATATTATACCCATAAACAATAATGAGCTATAATAAGGCTGCAATAGGCTTTCCAAAAAGCATATTTTCAATTGAAATATATATAGTTGAAAAAATGAAATGATGAGCTTCACTTATGGCCAGTACTGTATAGGTATGATATATTAAAAAGCTATACTATTGATAAGTAAGTACTCATGAATATGAGGGAATAAATGTATGGATAGTCGTGATTGCTTGGACTTGTGCCAAGTGCGGAAATGATCTTTGGTCCATGAGTGACGAATGGGTCGCTTTTTTGACAAGTCAAATAAGGATGCAATGTTCGATCTATCTGTTTATCTGAAGCATGTAGACAATCTGACATGCCGTAAATTAATTGGTGAGAAATCATCTGCTGTAATTCATCTCTAAATAATAATTTGATCATGGAATATGATGACATCCACACGAATAATATAACTATAACGGTACAATTATAACAATATGCAATATATTTGCATGGACAGAACTATACAAAATAGGTCTCAATTTGGTGAAATATTGAAGGTTCCAACATAATTGAATATATGAATGATTTCCATTGGGACGTCTGCACCCAAATTATATGGGGGGGGGGGGGGGCATGTGCAATTTGTCAATGTTCTCCGAGCAACTTTTATATTTCTCATCTGACAAATACAATGGCTAGAAATTAAAATCGTCAAATAAAAATTAAATGATTTTTAAAAAGATATAGAAAGTTTATATTGGTACCTGTAACATGCTTCACAAAATACAGTTATGTAATTTACAAATACTTGTATACTTTCTTACAGTTGTTTTGATCATACATCGTTTAATTGCATTTTGAGAAACGCCACACATACTAATCACTAACGGTATATACATTGTAGATAGAATTTACTGTTAAGAGTATTTGTGATTCAGACTGCAACTTTACCATACTATGCAAACTTAAATTCAACATAATAACCTAAAAATCAGCCCACCTAGACAGCGCCATAAAAAAGTCAAACGTTAATCATGCCTGCCTTATACTGTGTATATTCTCGAGCTACATATACTTACGAACAATTTTTCATCTACCGCACCTACAAGCGATATACAGAACATCCAACCAAGATCTAATCCACCTTCGCATTCTACTATACAGATCTTATTATGTAGGTACAGTTACGTGTGTCGGATTACTGTAGCTGACGTCACACCACTGCCAGCATGGAACCCTGCAGGACAACAGAAGGTGTAAGTGACCCACCCATGTCCAAACATCTGCCGAACACACAAAAAACTTTTGAAAAATAGAAATGTCAATAAAACTCTTGCCGCCCTCTGATACACTGTCCGAGATGCGAAACCATTTCATAATGGTATGAATTAATGATGACATATCTACATAGGTAAAGGCAATACCATCGTACACATGTGTATTATATGCATTTGAACTGTAGAATTGAAGTTTATGTCGTCAACTGTCCGCTACATTTTCGTCAATGCGACTATTCTTCGCTACTCTCAGCGGTAATTCACGCGCAGCGGAGTGTGACGGTTCCATAACAGGAGTATGCTTACTCCTCTACCAGCACCCTGAATCCACCACCAACCTCTGGTGTGTCCACGGCATCCGGTTGTCTCTTGCCCAACTCGTTGTTTCCTCAGCACAATGCATACTCATCCTCGCCTACCTTTTGATACTCGCAGACTTCTAACCGACGATTTATTCCACTGTTCGTTATCTTTACCTTTACATCTGTCCTACATTCTTACACAAAAGATCAGGGATATAGACTATAGTTGATATACCATCAAAATGTAAAATGTATTATCCCAATTTCACTAACTAGCCTACATGTAACATACAGCTATTATGTCACCAATAGTTAATGGAACTTGAATATTAATGTATGAGACAGTGGAGATAACGAACATTGATCCGTCTCAAACATCCTTTGAAGAATACAAGAATGCGAGTATGCACAAAAGAGCACCTGGAGATAATAGAGGTGAGATCAGGTGTCTAAAAAGGGGTTAGCATCTCCGTGGACTGGTGGGACCCTTAGTTATATCCCTGTTGTGGTCGGATAAGCGGAGTAATCCATTGTCAAGATCAGTATGCAATGAAAGTAATATTCATTGATGTGAAAAACGTCAACCAACAGGTTACATGACGTAAATCATGCCAATAAACAACCACAGAATTTACAAAATGCTACATTTGTTCAGGCTCCTGTGACAGAATATTATTTGTCAGTATCAAGGCTCGATTTAGACATTTAGAAAAGCAGTCTATCCGCTCAGGTATTGAAGCATCTGAAAGACATATATGCAGGTGGTACTTAGATGTGCAATGTTGACAGTGTAAAAGCTGAATTCATCTTCTTTGTCATTACATTTGAATTGTTAGTGTCTCAATAACGTTTAAGTGTGCATAATCAAAAGTCGTATCTTGATAACTTTGTTTCAATGCATATTTATCATTGAATAGATCACTTTTCAACTTGTTCTTCGACTTCTGAGTGCAATGAGAGATCAAGCATATTTATCTGGTCCTATTATTTTCTCTACTTCAAACATTGAATATTTACCATGAGAAATGTTGAGCCGTCCATGATGAAGAGACCGAAAACGTTGATTCCTATCGTCTGATTGGAAAGCTGGGCTATAAATATCTGTAGCTGCAAAGTAAAAGTCAAACTGAAGACGGCAAGTATAGTAATTGTCGAAACATCTTCAAAGACCCTATATATACCAGTAAACTGAATTGCTGCATATTTTGTAAGATTACTAGTTTTAATTCCAATACCATATATGAGATTTTGTTATTTAACAACCAGATGGGATTTTGAAAATATGTTTACCAAACCCAATTACCCAAAAGTCTTGTAAATTCCTTTATGTTACCGAAAATAGAGGCGTTACAACAGACCGAATAACTCATTCTGAAACAACAGATGAGTTCCAGTATGCAGCACATAACTTACAGAGATGTTCTCGTAGAACTAAGTCATATTTAATCATGTTTTCAACACGGCCCAATGTCTTTTGTATCTTATATAAATTTCTAATAGTGAGCATCATAAGACAAACAAAGATTAGGTTTTTCTTAAAGATATATTTACCTCGTAGTGTGCATCCAATGGCAAAGTTTGACGGCTTAAATCAAAAAGACATCTAAGACCGCCGTGTGCCTGTAAATAAACACAGATTAGAGACAAAAGAAACAAGTCTTGTCAACAATTTTGCAAAGAAATGTTTAACTTTTTTGCATATTCACTACATTGAGAGAATTATCTTTGGTCTGTATTAATTTTTAGCATCCACGTTTTGTATCATCAATTTGCATTGGGTGTCTACAGTATCAAATAATAAACGCTTTCCCAGCATACGGGTAACCCCGTTTACTTTATTTCGATACGGTTCACGGCGGGTGTGACGGTCACAGAGGATGCTTACTCCTCCATGCACCTGACCTGCCTTCGCGTTTTGTCGGGAGGTCCGTGTCTTACACTCGATTTTGTATATATGTGTTTGGGACATGATTACGATTAACACATTGTTTACTCGCCATTTTATATGTAAACAGTCAATAGTGGATGCTCACTCTTTCTAGGCACCTGATTCCTGAGATTGATCATTGTGTGCTATCTTCATAATGTAAACGTTGTCTTCAAGACAGGATTTATATATTACTGAAAAACGAATATCAATCTCATAATAGAGTTAAAAGAGTAAACAAGAACCCTGGAAACACCAGTGGAGAGGTCTTGTGTCCAAGAGGTGTAAACATCCTCCTTTTGAATGTTCACACCTGTCGTGAGCTCTGATAAGATATCTAGCAGGAATAAGCATTCTTTGTTGACTGGTCACACCCTCAGCGAGTCATAGCTCTAATTCAATCTGATCAAGTAATACGTATTCCGAATTAGATGGAACAAATATTGGGAAAGCGTGCAATTTCATCATTAATCACAAGCAGTAACCATCATTTACATCGTTTAGATTTACTTGTATACATTTTTACTAGCTTGAAGATACGAATGTATATTTAATTGCAGTGGTAAAATTATGACTTTATTTCAAAATTTAGGATTATTTCCCTCAGTCATAGCTCTGATCCTTGGACGTATTTGGCTCCAGTCATTGGAACTCCATTTTTAGCTCTTCAATTTTTAATTACATGTTTTCGGATTTTCAACATTTCAGTATGGACATCACTGAAGAGACATAATTTGTCGAATTGAACATCTGGTGCATCAAAATTGATACGGTATCAGCTTAACATACTGGCAACTGCTAAATATCTTATGAATACGGTAACGTAACACTCAGAGTTTAGAAATAAATTATACTAATCACCTGTGAATTGATTCTTGCTCCAATTCCTGTCATCAGAATCATTCCAAGCAAAAATATCAAAAACACGCTCACAAGAGATGCAATGTCAGAAACACCAAGATTGCTGTAAACAATTCCGTATATGGTAAAACAGAGGCTTGGAAGCACGATCATGTATATAAAGAATACATGAAGCTGTA
>CAJDSM010023815.1:2404-21560 GCA_903981925.1 Ostrea lurida | reverse complement strand
GAGGAGAGAGAGAGAGGAGAGGAGATTCTCAACTTTCATTTGCGAATACATTGTAGCTTTCAGGATTCCCCTAGATAACTGTACATGCTACTAACACTGAAACTTCCTAATCATTTTGACTTGCAAAATGAATTGGAGATATGGTTTCATTATTCCCCCAATTAATTGTTAATGTTTTCAGGAAGGAAAAAAACTTCATTTTTTTCTTATTTTAATTTTTTGAGTGATTAAGAATTTCCTACATAGTAGCAATTAAAGTCAATCATAGGACAAAAATTGTTATGGTGTACAGGACATATTCACGTATATAAGAAACATCCCTTAAGAGTATTGGTAATTCTACGTTGAAAACCACAACCCAAATACAACGGAAGATCATGCCCCAGCTTTAAACAAATGGGCAAATATGCAGGCCAACGTGTAAGGTGAGATCTTTATTCCCTTTCATTAAAAAAGATACCACGATGGGACCCCGTTAATTGTGGTTGGTAATTGCTTAAAAAACCTGCATGAATTAGTCTATAGGTAGACTATCACATAGAATATAAATGCAAATGTAATGCTAATCAATCAAGGGTGAAGACCTTTTCGCAAATTGTTGATTTATTATCCGAGTACGTGTTGTGAACATGGATATATTCAGCAGTTATTTTATATTCCGAGTGTACAGTGTATTTGTGCACATGATATCAGCATTGCATTCACAATAGTTCCAAGGTATTCGTTGAATTTCTTGGAATGTAAAACTGATGGCGATAAAATCAAATTGAGCAGGGCATTGTTTTACTCATATAATTTGAAGGGAAACAAAAATTCGATATAGAGGTAAATCTAGGACAATATTTGAAAACCGATAAAGAAACCTCGTTTATTCTTTTCTTTATTGGTGCTTTCCCCCCTAATACACTTTTGAAATTCAAATCACTGCGTTTCTCCAGGAGAATTGATAAGCAAGCAATTTTTATTACATAATAAAAACTGATACATGATTTACACAGCAGTAAGATGCACTATACCGTTATCTGTTTCAGTTTTGACGTCACGGAAATGTCGATACCATTGAAATTGATTCGCTTTTTAGCAAAAGTGATTAAGATTTCTACGTATCCACAGATTTCTACGAATCCATATAACTATTACCTTGACTGAACCATGACATTTCATTATATATATCCTTGTATACAAGTATACAAGGAATGTACCTTCCTTTATAGAANCTGTCATGATTTCTACGTATCCACAGATTTCTACGAATCCATATAACTATTACCTTGACTGAACCATGACATTTCATTATATATATCCTTGTATACAAGGAATGTACCCTCCTTTATAGATTGAGTCTTTGTACAAAGCCATGAAATCTTTTTGACTTCTACATATCAGTGCGACGAAAAGTCATAAATGGAAAAGGGGTTCCGTCTAGAAACACTGTTTGATCTGTTGTATGGANTGCGACGAAAAGTCATAAATGGAAAAGGGGTCCCGATTAAATTAATCTAGAAACACTGTTTGATCTGCTGTATGATGTTTTACGTCACACATAGAGGCGTCCCCGTAGCCTGAGCAGCGAGGACTCTTTATATCGTAACGAATCTTACATATCAGCAGGGCATAACACAGGGCATCTGTTGTTATTGTCATTTCCAATCGCGTTTGATAAAGGACGTCTCTACTTCAATATATTCTACGCTTTCGACGAAGCGTCTGGATCGAGAGAGCGAGCACCTCGCCCTGTGTGCGACTACCTTGGAATCTTGGTACCCCTTCAAATTTGTAGGATTTGAACAAGATACAACAATCCAAGTTGTAAGACAGGTCGCTCAGTCAAAATGTGGCAACTTTTCTGATTCTGATATTGTTTCTTTCACACCAGGCAGACGTTAACGTGGTGGTGGTCGACTGGAAGAGGGGCGCGATGACTCTAAACTACCTCCAAGCCGCAGCTAATACCCGTCTGGTCGGTGCCATAGCCGCCAAAATGGTGGACAAACTCAATTACACATACAATATAGCGCCTACAATGATCCATATCATAGGGCATAGTCTGGGAGCACATATCGCTGGCTATATAGGAGAAAAGGTCCCAGGGATTGCTCGAATAACGGGTAGATGCGATGTATAATAAGGATTGATTGGATTACTAGTACGTCATTGAATTGAGTCGTAATCTTTGGAATATTAATCATTTTGTATATCATNTGCGATGTATAATAAGGATTGATTGGATTACGTCATTGAATTGAGTCGGAATCTTTGGAATATTAATCATTTTGTACATCACGATTTCAGGGTTGGATCCTGCGGGTCCTGCTTTTGAAGGAACAAATTCTACAGTCCGACTAGATTCATCTGATGCGGAATTTGTTGACGTCATACACACAGATTCGGAGTCGCTTGTCAATAGAGGTAGCCAAGATTACTCAGTACATACAGGAATACGACCACAAGCTAATCTTTCTCTTTACTCAAGCTAATCTTTCTCTTAACTCTTCTTAATATTATAAGTCCCCAACCGTAGAAGTCAGTGTTTATAAGGTAGTACAGAATTACATCAGCCTGTCCTTCAGATTGGCCGTTTTACCGGTGTTGGTGATGATGACTCAGTGTACGTTGTTGTATACATGTAGTAATCACTCGGGTGACATATCGCTATTGGTCTGTTCCCGTCAACAATTGAACTACCATTCCAATTCTTTATAATTTGAAATGAAGTATCTTTGGGAGAAGGAGGACATGAATTGTTTCTGCACCACAGAGCCTTACGTGCAGGATAATAACTGCCAAAAATTGAGCCATAAAAGGGATTTTGGTATCAGGCTAGGACTTAAGGTCACAGGGAATATTCATGTATGTCTTCATCATTTGCACGACTTCAACTTAATGTATAATAAGGGAAGGCAGAGAGGGATGTTCCAACATTGAGAAGCTTGCAACCACATAGATCGTTCTGACTCCACGGTGGGTCCAAAACAATAGATAGTTCTGACTCCACGGTGGGTTCAAAACAATAGATAGTTCTGACTTCACGGTGGGTCCAATACAGTCTTATCGTTCAAGTGTATATTATGTTTTTTTCGGGGCATTTGTGTTTTAAGTACACGTCTTGTTTTATACTGAGCACTGCAGAATATTAGAATTTAACTCGCATATATTGTAGATTTCGCAGCCCTTAGGGATAGTAACTTTTAACTAATAGTTAGGTGATCGATAAGGCCTGTGAACCTCTAGATTTTTTTTTTTTTTTTACTAATATTCTTCCTGATTGCATAGATTTACAGCCAGGATTCGGAACTAAGCAGCCGATGGGTGACATCGATTTCTACCCGAACAATGGAAGCAATCAACCCGGGTGTTTCAATTCCGTAAAGGACCAGCTTAAATCGTTCTTTACCGGAAATAGAGGTACATGTAACACAACTTTTTTGTTTTGCCATACAAATTTCACTTATCATGTCGACACTAACGAAATTTGAGGGATTAGTATGTATCAATTTGTTAAAATCGCGTCATGAGTACTATATTTTATAATGTGTAACAAATAAATTTCTACAGAGATTGTTTAAGCTTATGATCCCACAGTATGTTTCTAGTGTTTCTCGCAACTCATTTTGTTTTTAACATGACAAGTAAACGTGTCGTTTAAAGCAGAATTTTCAAATTGCAACTTTATTCTGAACACATTTAAACAGTTTCTTGTATTTCTCACATCTCAATTTGTTTTAAACATGATGTTTCTATTAAGCAATCTATATGTAAACAAATATGGCACGAGCCTTGTTTACATAACAAAGAATTGTGAGTGCTGTATCTCACTTGTAACTCAATAACTGACATTCTATATTTTGCAGACCATTAGGAATACTTAATTAGTTAATCTTTGTAAACTTTGAAAATAGAAAAATGAAATTTGAAAATTGTTTAGCTCAAAACTTATCTATGCATGGCCTGCGTATTCTGTTTGGGACTTACGAAATCGATCACTGTTCGTTATCGTAACACTTTTCATGTATTAAGTTGAATGCGCAATGCCTCATTATACTGTTGATTTAGGACTACCAAGTACTGTCCTTCTAGTAATCGACCCTGAACGTCATAAAGGCAGGTAGAAAAGAAAGACCTCTAATAGATATGAAAAATGGACCTGCGTATGTTTATTTCAGATTTGGTGCACCTGGTCGCATGCAATCATCTACGTGTCCTAAGACTGTTTACAGAGTCCATCAACAGTCGTTGTGGTTTCATGTCGTACCCATGCAGCGTGGAACTTTTGGGACATTCAGGATGTGACGGGTGCGGAATTCGTGGCTGCGCCATGATGGGGTACCATGCAAATAAAAGCAAAAATAAAACAGGAATATACAACCTTAAAACAAATGATAAATTACCCTTCTGCAAACAGTAAAATTTGTAAGTGCTGATATCAATGTGAAATACTACAGAAAAGATGCATTTCGGATATCGTCGCCCTCGCAATGGCGCTTCATAGGAGGATATCACACCATCTTTCATGGCTTTCAACACGGAGAACGTAATCTTACTAATGATAAAGTACATTGAAATAAGATCAAATTCTGTTCATCTGCTAAAATTGTTGATCGTAACTACTAGTATTTTGTTTAGTTTTCTTGGCCGAATACCCCCGAGATTTGAGGTCTCTCAAGCTTTTTGTGCAATTTTAACTTCGGTCATAATTTGTCACCAGTTGGGTTTCTATTCGTTTTGCCTTCCCGGATAAACGCCACCATGAGTTGACTTCCTGTCTGCTAACTGTTGATGAGACATCAGACACGTCTGCTGTCCTTGGAAGTTAAGAATGCCAATTCAGTCTAACAGTCAATTCCATTAACCATATAGCTTACCATTATATGTAGAACCGATCAGACCCAACCTTACAGAAAGCTGGCTTAAAGAAAACCCTGTGCCCGTATAAAGGCTCCCATATTTAGTTTGTGATGAGTAATACTGCCAAATTAAAGCTATATTCCATATCAAATCGTAGCGCTATCCAGTACTACATTAAATGGCGATTGGAGTCGAGGAAAAGTTTTGACCACAATCGGGCATAGAGATTTGTTTGGAGATGTAAATGAATTTATGTTAGTGTGAAGTTGACAATGACACTATGTCACGTGATAATAAATATGAATTTGTTGAATAAACCTCCAGTAAAAGTGCTGCAAAGCGGTTCCACGTTTCCATGTGTTTTACTGTTCATATGAAACTATAGTCTACACGTGCAACAAAACAATGACTTGTATTGATTGCCTGTCATTATGAAAGCGCCTTTACAATGGTGATACCCAGGTGAAATATGTGAAATTACATCATTATAACACGTTAAAGAAATTCTCATTGTTTTTAGTTCCTAACCGACGAAGACGAAGGGGACTTTAGGTTTGCACTCCGTCCGTCTGTCTGTCCATCAGTCAGTCCGGTAAATCAGTTTTCCGCACTTTTTTTTCTCTCTCTCTGCTTGCAGATATTCATTTGATATTTGGTACATTGCTTTGCCATACCAAGTTACAGATCAAGTTCGAATTTGGTTTCGATCTATTCTTTTTTCACTAAGTTATGACCCTTGTCCTATCCTTCTCCTTTACCATAAGTATGATATAGCCTACATAATGAAATTAGAATATTATTGCGGTCCAATAATTTTTGTAATCGGTAGGGGACTATGTATTGCTATGCAATACTCTCAGAATGCTTTTTCTACATAGCATGTGGGGAAATCCAATTACCTTTCACTGTGGCATACCTCATAGTTAAATGAGCACTTCAGGTTTTGTGTTCTTCAACTCGGTCTCATTAAAGAATTTTCCCTTATACCACCAGACAGTTTTATTGGGAATGATGCAAGTTGTATTTTACTTTGGTCCAAGAATACATGGAAACCACAGGAAATATTGCGTTATTGATTGGAATATGTCATGCTGCACTTGAGGGGATGCTTCACTATGCTTGTTATTAGTTTGTGATCTAGATGTTTTACATTCCATGACACGACCGACCCTCACCTATTTAATGACCGATGTATTATACAGATCATAAGGAGGAATCCGTTGGACTTCGGAAAGTACCTACTAAGCATTGCACGTAGCAGGCTCAGCAATTATTTTATAGATGGTGCAAATACTTAAAAATAAGAAATATAAGATTGTGTTTATGTAGACCAAACATTTCATGTAGACCAAATTAAGCATTAACAAATTCTGTATTACAAATACACAATAAAAACCCCCCAAAGAAATAACAAATTCAGTTAATATACCCCCGCTCCGAAAGAAAGGGGGAAGGGGGGTGTTATTGTTTTAACCCTGTCCGTCATTCATTTGTGTTATCCATTTTTCGTAACAAAATTTTCAACAACTATGTATCACAGGTTAATAATATTTTGCATGAAGCTTTATATAGGTATGATGTATTTTGGGGTACATGTTCAGATTCATCGGACATCTACTTCCTGTTTGCCGAGAACTTGGAATTATGTACAACTTTATTGACAGCTTTAAGTTTAGAGCGTGGTAAACATTAATGACCACTAGCTCACAGATGCATGACCATAAGTGATGGTTTTATATTTTACATAACATAAATTGAACGCATTATGATTTGGACCCTTGCAACACTAAATCTACGGCCGCAATATAAATGTATACTCTTGTATGAGATCATGACAAGAGTCGGCGTGGTAAAGAATCAACACTGAGCAGATTTCGAAGGATCGTAAAAGATTAATAGCCCTTCTCCAGTCCCTCTTTGAATAAAATAATTATTAAACGTAAACCAATCAATCAAAACTGGATGCATTCGGTGTAGGACACAGAGAATTCTCTCTCTTTCTTTCTCTATTAGTGTGTGTGTATGTATGTATGTATGTGTGTGTAATATTAAAGTGTTCTTGGTGTAACAGAACACACGGCGAAGAGTTAACTTTTTTTCTAGTGAGGAGGATTAACATCGGCTAATTGTGTTACAAATCATCCCGTAATCATCACCGAGACGTAACCACTTAAAGAAGATTGATATGTTCGCAAATCTCCCCGATGGTACGAGGATTGCAAAGAATGAATTCCATTATATATTTTGTGCGCAGTACTAATACATTCTTATCAAGCTCCCAGGTGTTGTAAAGGTGAATAAGTGTACTATGACAAAAACTATTGTCGTTAATGCACAAGGATGCATTATTTCAAAACATATTACAGGAGAACATTCACGCCTTATTGAAATGGTGCTTCATCATCACAATTAGAGGGGTTATAATTATACCGTTATTCTATGCGACCTGTCTGCTGCCGAATCCTCCTGTGAAGGAATAATGGACATCTAGATTGTATGTATTGTAAATGAGGATGCACAAATTTACTGCATATGTACATTGTACTTTAGTCCAATTTTAAGAAAGAAGTTACACCAGGTAGAGTTTTATGTAGATGCACATGTGTAAGACCAATGCGTGATATCAGTACGTGAATTCTAGTTCACCAGATGATATTTAGATCTCAAATAGCCAAACTGGGTCATAGACTCTGGTTATATAAATACATATTTATTTTTTAGAAATCTTATTTTGACTTTTGGATATCAAACATAGTAAATGTTTATCTTATCAACCCTGCAATTTTTTTAACACATTCAATTTAACTCTTAAAAACGCTTTCTGTAACAAACTGCTTTTGTTGGATACAATATCATACCAGTATTTCAATTATCGGCCCGAGGGGGTCCGGGTTAGAATAGGTCCTCAGCATCCCCTTGCGTGTCGTAAGAGGCGACTGAATGGGGAGACCGGATAAATCGAAGCCCCGCGTCACAGCAGGTGTGGCACGATAAAGATCCCTCCCTGCTCAAAGGCCCAGAGTGCCGAGCATAGGTCTAAATTTTTGCAGCCCTTCACCGGCATTGGTGACGTCTCCATATGAGTGAAATATTCTCGGTGTGACGTAAAACAATAAACAATCAATCAAATAATCTCCATCTTTCTGAACGAATGTTGTATCCCCATATACACAAAGTCGAGTGTAGGGCAACACGGGACCTCCGACAAAAGCGAAGACAGGATCAGGTGCCATGGAGGAGTAAGCATCTTCTACTAACCGGTCACACCCGCCGTGAGAAATATAAGAAATAAAGATGATGAAAGGGGTTCCCCTTGTTTCACACCTGCTCGGTGTTCTTGTTATATGTAAAGGCAAAGATAACGAACAGTGAATAAATAAATGTTTATAAATAACACCACATCATCATCACGTTTAGCTTTTCTGTTAAATTTTCTACCACTACAATAGAATGCATGAAAATTATCATTTACAACATTTTTACAATCACTCCAATTACCAAGTCTCAATGAAAATACAAATATATAAAGAATTAATAAATTCACAAAAGTCAGAAAGTCCTTAAACGTTGAGAAGGCAAAGGTGGTTATTGCCCCTCATGATCAGCGGTATCCTAGGCGGATTAACTCCATGTTACTTCCGGTCTCGTACATTGCCGATCATTAACATATAGCTTGTCAATGGATAACACGCACTTTTTACCTAGTGTCTTTTTGCGTTTAAAAAAAATGTTCATCAAGATTCTCCTTCGGTCCTGTATACTTTTCGGAAATTATTGTCCAATGCCATATTGGGTGCCGGCAAGATTTTTCGCATTAGACCGGACGAGCTCCCTCTCCTTATAAGAATGCAATTTTGCCACTATAGGTCGCGGACCATTGCGTCGCCTGCTACCGACTCTATGGGCGCGTTCGATTTGGGATCTTCGATTTTTACATTTTCTTCGAGCAGTTTCACGATTTTCTCTCTGCAATCCTCTTGTGTTGACCCCTCTTCATTGTAAAACACTATATTGTCACGCATGGAACGAGATTGTAGATCAAGAGTTTCACATGATGACTTCTCACTGTGACCTATAAGTGACTGAACGGTGGTGCTTAAATCATCTATCTTGTTCTGTTTTACCTGTATCTCTAACACGGTTTTACTGTCGACTTCTCGGCTCGGCTCTACTTCCCGCACTCTGTCTTCAAGATCTTTTACTGAACGATCCAAACTGTCCACTTTTAAATCTACTGAACTCAACTTTTCGTTTATACGATCCAGTAATTTTAGCTTTGTGTCAAGACTGTTTAATCTAGTAAGAATTTCGTTAACATTCTTATCTAGGACACTGTTTGCCATATTGTCCTGTGTTACCTCAGACTGCTGCAGGTTGTTTTGAGGAACCTGAGGCGGGGAAATGCATGCTGCTTGTTCGAGGGGTTGTTGGTAGTACTGGCCATTATAAGCATTGCTTGGATAAGACGGCGAAACTTGTTGGAAGTTGGTATTAGGACTATCATGGTCATTGTTCATGGCTGGCACCTTTTTACTTTGCTGACTGACAGTGGGACTCCGATCACTACCTTTCCTCTTTATTGATTTTGGATTTTAACCTCATTTATAAGAAGTACATTTCCTCTTTTGGTGTTCAAAGTTCCTGATACACTAAAACCCTTTTCCAAATATATAGAACACAATAAATCACTGAATTGTTCTCCCACTTGAATTTCTACTGCATCACCTTTTCACGCATGCACATACTAGTTGATACAACCATTTAATGTTTCCTATTGATGCAAACGCATATAAAGGAGTTTCATGTTTGCTTTTGATACAAACACATGTCGAGGAGTTTCTTGTTTGCTTTTGATACAATATTTTACTTGAGGATTGGAATATCATCGGGTAATTGTGTTGTTAAGTGATCTCGTAATCATCACCGAGACCTATAACCACTTAGAGAATATTAGTTCGCAAATCTCCCGAGGAACTCCATTATATATTTTTGCGCAGTAATAATAAATTCTTATCAGACACCCAGGTGCTGTAAAGTTAATTTGGTGTACTATGACAAAAACTATTGTCGTTAATGCACAGGGATGCATCATTTCAAAAGTTGTATATACATTACAGGAGGATATTCACGCCTTGTTGCAATGGTGCTTCATCATCACAATTAGAGGATTGATAATTATATCTTTATTCTATGTGATCTGTCTGCTGCCGAATCCTGTTATATAAGAATATTAGATGCCCCGTTTGTTTGTATTGCAAATGAGGATGCACAAAATTATCGCTTGCGTATATTGAGCAGTAAAATTAGATATCTTTTCGATCTAGATATACAAGTTTGATATCAAAGTAGAAAAAAACATCAGGTGGGAGTTTTGCATCCACACATCTGTGTAAGGACCAGAATGAACACCAATGTTCACCAGAGGATATATAATTAAACTGGGTCACAGTTTCTGGGTCTAGGATACGTTCTATAATGGCTTACGAAAGACTTGACTATGAATAAATAATAATAATTATTATCAGCTCACCTGAAGTGAGTCGGGGTGGGGTTCTATAGCTCCTGTAGTGAAATTGCATTATTTGGTATTGAACACCAAACAGAATTTGTAGGTAGACTAGTACTTTTATTCAAAATTGTTAAACGCACGACCCATGGTGCAGGGTCAGTCTTTAACAAATTCTCAATTTATACCAGAATATCAAGAGAGAGACTGGCTGCAATGTCTTAAGATATTTTTTGAAATTCTAGCCAGAAATTCTGCATGAATTTGAATGCATGATGTAAATGTGAGGAATGTCTTATTATTTCCTAAATAATTTCACATTTAATGTAATTATGTAGTCTAGCGTAGTGTATCTATGTGTTCATCTTTGGACTGAATGCTGTTGTGAAGAAATGTATCAAACATAGCTCATTTGTCATGCTACCACCATATAGAATCTAAAAGGCATATTATTTGATGTAATTTTATATTATACAACTCTAACATACACTGTAGTATTACAATTACTTCGGAACTGCTCTGTCTCCATTAATGCTGACAGAATGGCGAGGCAGCATTGGTCGATAAATAGAACGTACCCCTCAGTTGAGGGTTGGCATGGTATCCCATTTTCGAGCACCCGTGTCCACAAGATTGACATCGTCCTGCGGTGAAATCAGCCTTGGATGGGCAGGGGTAAGCACTGAACGAGCACGGCGAGGTGATGGACTCCGTGAAGAAGTCGAGAACTCGCATGTGACTGCAGGCTACACTGCTTTTCAGCTCTAAAAGTAAACAAAAAAAAACCCTTTTATTACTGTGGTTGGTTTTGTCCANAAAAAAAAAAAAAAAACAACCCTTTTATTACTGTGGTTGGTTTTGTCCGCCTTTTAAAAATTCCGTTTGGACGTGTAGCAAAATCCCCTTTTTAGCTAAACCATTATCTGATATTTAGTGCAAATTGAAATTAAACTGCTTTATATCAATGCATTAATTAATACTGTCAGATACAATGAAGAAAAACCCTATAGGGAGGACAATCTTCGGGGAAAATGAGCCGTTCCTAGCAAAAAGGGCCCCTTAAGTACAAGTACATGTAGTTTAGTGCTAAACTACGAACTCCGGGAAAACAATTCCTCAAAAACATCAGAGATATATTAATTGTCGTTAAGATATTTTAGCCAATCAAAGATGACATCTTACAGATGATTGGCAATCATGATGTCTTTATTCAGGAGTATGCAAAAGATGATGTTACATTTTACATTGACCTATTCTGCATTATTGGGTATTTGCTAAGACTGACTCAAATCATTTTCATTGTATTATTTCGTTTTTTGCCATGTACAGTGTATATGTTTGATTATTGAACCTAAAATGGCCCTCAAAGACGACGAAAACTGTTTTTGCTATTGCACTTGAAGTTCTTCATTGCAGGACTGTCTGTAAATGAATATATACATGGATTTTGATAGGTTCAATCTTAAAGTAGCATAATCTGTATCTTTTGAATTATTACACTGTGATTATTTATAGGGAAATCAATATATAAACGGTAAAAATCTGTCCGGTCAAAATGAAACAACAACGAAAATAAAGCCTCAAAAGACACATGTCTACACATGTGGCAGTTCTATAAAATGGAAAGAGGATTTGAACGTCATAAACACGCGATCTTCCTTATATGGAAGTAGGATTCAAAATCACGCTTTGAAATGTTTGTAGTAAATAGCTTATATTGTACGTATTTCTGAACTGTAATGGCAAAAATTATTTAATTATATATCACATGCTACTTATGATATTGTTTGGTGGGCCAACGCAATACAAAGCCTAAGTGCAACCACGGATTTCGAAATGTGGATGAGATCAATTCGTAGATTGAACTTAAATACGTATACTATTGGTTCACAAAGGAGAAAAAGGCCATGTGTATACATTCGCAAAACAATTAATACAGTACTGCGCATGCCTACATCTCAGGCGACTTTGTTGTTTTTCATAGGTTGGTAATATCATAAATAATTAGAAATGCTGTAGTGTATTCTTTGCTTTCAATCTGTAATTACGAACGAAAGCATAACTTTATTAGATGTATACGATAGAAAAAAAATCCGAAAGAATTTAATTTTTCGTTAAAGATACAGATTATGCTACTTTAAGAACAATTTAAGATAGGATTTATATGGACATCCCTGCCCTGGGCTGAAATTTTACGGGGGTGGGGTGGGGTGAATCCAAATAGTTTGAATCCACTTCTTTTCAACTCTACATTTTGTATTTTTTCAATAATCTTGTTAAAAAGCATTCTTTTAAACAAAAAGGCATATATATATTATAGGCTTTGTTCCGTGGATAATAGTATGTCTTCCCTCGTCCAGGGGAGGACATATTCTATCAGGCTGTCCGTCTGTGTGAACGCCTCTCATTCTGTATGGCATATCGATAGACTTGAAACGTTGTGCAATGTTTCAATGCCATTCGTAGATGTGCATGCATATTGTCGGGATGGAAGAATTCAACTATTTTCCTAAACGTCATAGTGAATCTAAGAGGGATGGAAGGTGTAAAATAGCGAATACGCCACTTCTCTTTCTTTATATCTTATCGAATAATACTGTTCATAATAGCTATGTTCCTTTCTTCTCCACACCATACAATGGAGAAGTTGTAATTTGGAGCATTTTCAATATAGGGAGCTGGGGAGACATTTGAATTGTTTTCAATTCATTCTGTTACTCAACTCAAGTACATGTGCTAGGTGTAAATACATACCAAGCAAAAATTGCTGTGTGCCACTCTGGAATAAATTGAATGCACAATTTGTTTTTATATGAACTGCTACAAGATCAGAGCATATCTAGTAGACATCAATTCAGTCTAGTACTACACGCCTGGAGACTAGAGGTCACCTAAGTACCAGTAAGGATGCCTATTAGAACCCTCTCTTCTAGGGACTGGAACTGTCTGACAAAAGCGGGGACAAAAGTAAAACCGGTCCAATAGTATTTTTGTTACCCTGAAAGCGATCAACTCGTATAAAGTTACACACGCTCTATTTTGCCAGTGATGAGGCTGAAAAGATGCTTTCCGAGCTCCCTGCTACATCCGGGTTGCTTGTCGCCACCATTGGGATAAAAGTCAGCATCAGCAATCGGTTTCTCTAAACCAAAACCTTGAATAAAAGTGAGGGGATTTATTGAAAGGCAAAATGCACACTTTTATGTCATTATCACTAATTCAAAACACCTAAACATATTTATTGGATTAGTTCAACTGCATTTGATTCTTGTGCTAAAATACTACTGTAATATAGAAAAAAAGAGAGATTTATTCAAGTTACAAAATTATGTTTTGTTGAACATTTTGTAACGGTGTGTTGCAATTAGACAGGTTCGATACTCCTGTATTAAATAAATCTGTTAGTAATGCACCCAACAGGACGGTCAGAGGCTGGGAAATCATAACATGGTATGACATATTGTATTTTCGCCTTTCCTCAGCCTGTCCCTAAAATTCACAAGTGAAAAACAGTTGAAAAAACATCGCATAGGTAGTAGGAGCACACATTTGAAAACTCATAGTTGCCGGGATCGAATTATGTTTCGTCCGTTGCGGTTCTCGTTGAAACTTCCATTATTTAACATATCTGATATTGTTTTACCTAACCCTAGCAAGAACTGCATCGGTATGGATTGCCTCCACGAACGTAGCATCCGTAGGGTCCAGTCTAACACTGGCGTCAAAGTTTTCAAAGAGAGGGCCCAGCAGGATCTAGTTCCTAAAAATATGGAATAAATATTTTCCCACCAATTTGACCTACATATAGAACACAATACAAAAAACAACACCAATCTCGATTCCATGTGTGTGTGTGTGTGTGTGTGTGTGTGTGAATAAAATAGGCATTACATGTACTAAGTTACAGGTAGAGACTGAATCTACCTGTGATACGGCCAACTCCGTGGGCGTGCGCGCCAGCATAACCGGAAATGGGACCCAAGACTATGTTCCTACAAGGTGGACTTGTGATATGAGAGTGAGCTACGCTGTGTAGTTCTTTGATGAGATTAGCTATGGTGCTCCTACTACTCTTGTGTTGGCTGCCGCCTGTATGTAGTTGATGTTGTCTGCTCCTTTGGACCAATCCACTGCTATAACATTCATGTCAGCCTTCAAGAAAAAGTGGGAATGTCACTTAATAATCTAATTGGATCGTACATGTGTTATTTTATGTCTAATTCCAGAATTTTTCACTCATCTTTACTGCAAATGAAACTATGATAGAGAAACATCTTTTGGTTCTATATACATACCTGTTTCAAGAAAGCAGCGGTCATTTTTGGATCCAACCTGAGTGTCCATCGTCTTGATATCCATGAGTAATAACACAACGTTGTTATGACCGTTAAAGTTTGATCCGGAAACTGTTGACCTATCGTATGGATCCAACATCTGCGCATGTGTAGGATTATGCCTGGTATACAGTAAAAATTTTGGTTTGGATGTGGTCAGGTGACTCAGGTAGGTGACCTTTGGCATTATTGAAAGGCTAGCATTGCTAAAAACAGCCAACGTGGTCGTAACATACTTGGCGGGAAAAGAGGAACCTTGTGAATGTAAAAGAATATATATTATGCGGACACATCGTAGACTCTGATATTTAAACAATTTCGACATTGTGCTACGGTAGGTACCGACATGGAACATTTCATAAATGTTCATTGTGCTGACCATATGCATTTTTTTCAAGGGAATGTAAGAGAGGAGGAGAGAGAGGAGAGAGAGAGAGAAGAGAGAGAGAGAGAGGAGAGAGAGAGAGAGAAGAGAGAGAGAGAAGAGAGAGAGAGAGAGAGATGTTCGCAAAATTTAAAGTGATATACACCCTGCATTATTTTCGGCTTCATCACTGGGGAAATTTATAAGACTGGGCGAAACTGTTTTTTCTCCTATTACAGTATAATGTATGGGCAATTTGAAAACGGACCGAACTTATTACAAGTGAAGAAACGCAAAAATAACCCGTATGCAGTGTTTAACCGAGGGAGTCTGCAACTTTCCTCTGCAGAGCAACCCTATTTCCCGTGAAAATATTGAGTACCGATTACTTTATTTACTTGACAAAAATATACAATGTAGGGCTACACCGGATGTGACTGGTTAACAGAGGATGCTTACTCCCCCTAGGTACCTGAACCCACCTCTGGTATATCCAGGATTCCGTGTTCCCTCATCTACTAAATAAGGATTAACGGATTTTATTTACGCGGGTTTCAGATTGATTATTTGTTGTTTTTTCGTCCCGTCGAGAATATTTCACTCATATTGAGACTCACCATTGCGGTGAAGGGCTGCAAATTAGACCTACAGATGCGACCAGTTCTAACCTCTCTTAAGCAGTCGTAGAGCAGTTCTAATGACTGCTCTAAGTTAACTTAGAGCAGTTATGCTGACTGCTCTAGAACTGCTTTATGACTGCTCTAAGTTAACTAGAACAGCTCTGCTGACTGCTCTATGACTGCTCAAGTTAACTTAGAACAGCTCTGCTGACTGCTCACGACTCCTCCAAGTTCACTTAAAACTGCTCTACGATCGCTCCAAGTTCACTCAGAACAGCTCTACGACTGCTCCAAGTTCACTTAAAACAGCCCAACGACTGCTCCAAGTTCACTTTGAACAGCTGTTATAATCAATTCTGGTTTGGTTATAAAAAAATATAAATTAAAAAAACTTCGCAAAACAGAATTGAAATGGAGGTTTATTACAGATTGAATGTTTGCTATTTTAAAAAACAGTGCATATATGTGCGGATATTGAACGAGAATTACATGTATGCCACTCGCTCCAAACTTACCTTTTTAATCATGTTGACACCAAATGGTATAAGATCAAACAGCGTGTACTTTTGGTTTTAATGATTGATGATAGGTAATAATCATTCTCAGGAATTTACAATATATGTGTCATAATGAGGGATTAAATTAAGAGTTTAACTGGTGTGTCTTAAAGTGGGAGTATGTCTTGATTGCTATAAAGCATTCATGAATGAAGCCAATTTACAAAAAACAATGCCACCTTTGATATACCTAGTCAAACACTGGTCAACTCTAAATGCTATCACCTTTGGTATTGTACACCAAAACTTCAAGAATGGCAAACCGAGAAATGTTTACATCTTCTGATTCTGTAAATATGCTCTCTATTGAACGAATGTCTTCCCACTGTTTCTTAAATTAACATTCTCTGTCTTATGTAAAAAGGTAGTCTATTCAAATTCACAACTGTCAGTTTCCAAAGCGGTTAATTATATATACAAAGAGCTGTTCTAATTCTTGATCGGAGCTGCTCTAATCTATGACCGCTCGAAGTTAACTTAGAACTGGTCTATGACTGCTTATGACCGCTTCGCGTCTGCTCTAAACCCGGCTCTAAGTTAACGTAGAACAGCTCTATGACTGCTTATGACAGCTTTGCGTCTGCTCAAATTAACTTAGAGCAGTTCTCATGACTGCTTTATGATCGCTTTGCGTCTGCTCTAAGTTAACTTAGAGCATTTCATGACCGCTTTCCATGACTGGTTGGCGAGAGGTTAGAACTGGTCGCATCTGTATGCTTAGCACTCATGCTTTTAGTCTAGCATTGAGGGTTCTTTGCGTGCCACACATGCTGCGACACGGGACTCCGTCTTTAAGGTCATATCCGAAAGGCCCGTGATTCTCACTTCTAAATGCCCTTGGCGAAGGAGCAATCATTACCTATTTTCACGTCTTAGGTTTGACGCGACCGGGTGCCGAGCAAAAGGCTCGAACGCACGACCTTCCGATCACGAGGCGAGACTGAGCCACCGCGACCGGTACGCGGGTTCAGAGTAAAAAATTAATCGCATCTTACGAGACCTATAATTGCACATCTACTGTTACTGTTCAATAATGGCAGACACTTCTGAGAATCAACGTATTCCCCTTTTATCAGGTCGATGTATTCTTTTCACACGGGTGGGAGTAGGTCTAATTAAGGCTTCAAAACTCCTATGTCTTATTTTTACTTTTAAATTCACTATAATATCCTTTATCCACTCGTGCATGCACAGGTTAATGTCTAGTGCAATATAAGACCAATCAAATACAATGTCCGATGAAAACCTGTTGGCTCACGGCGGGTGTGACCGGTCGACAGGGGATGCTTACTCCTCCTAAGCACATGTTCCCACTTCTGGTGTATCCAGGGGTCCGTGTTTGCCCAGCATTTGTTGTGTATTATATTTAGGACTTAGGAGATTGATCACTGTTTGTTAACGTTGTCTTTATATTCTATGAAAAGGTGAAGATAACGAACAGTGTTCAATCTCTTTACTCTTGTAAGGAATACAGTTTCTGCTAAACTCACAGTTGGAGAAAATTGGTTGATGCTAGTAAGAGTTATGAGATTGATCACTGTTCATTATCTTCACTTTTCATTGTTTACTGTTTGTTACCTTCACTTAATTTCATAAACATTAAACCCCGAATAAATCGTGAAATTATTACAATTTTGACACTTCAAGTTCAGTATTTTTCGTTTATACATCTGGGTAGTGTAGTGGTTATATCACTTCTTTTCATCTCTGCAACCCGNCACTTCAAGTTCAGTATTTTTCGTTTATACACCTGGGTAGTGTAGTGTTATATCACTTCTTTTCATCGCTGCGACCCAAGTTCGACCCCCGTGATCGACAGTGACTGTTCAGTTGTATGTGAGAGGGTATGGTTGTCGCCCATTCGGACATTTTGGTTTTCTCCTGGTACTCCGGTTTCCCGCCACAAAATGACCCTCGCGCAAAAATCCGTGCAAGTCGGTAAAATACATGTAGCTAGTAAATACATGTACATGTAGCTAATGGTCATTGTTTATTATACATGTCCGACTTAAAAATAAAGATTATTTATTCTATTTATTGCAACAGTTCTTATTAATTGATTATCCAAGAATATGGGGACCAATTAACTCGTGTTATGGTTCCAATTGGATCAGATAAGAACATTGTATAAGATAAAAGAAGTTGCTGGGTGTTTTGAGTATAGGTGTGTTATCGGTTCTAATTTTGCAGGGCTATCAGTTATTTTATGACGATCAGCAAATATATCGATTTACTTTAATTTAAATCTAGTGAAAATCAGTAGAAGTATAATGAAATAGTAGTACATGTTATCATGCGATAAATAAGGTTTAATATCCATCTGCTCACTGTTCATAAAGGAAACATGCAGTGTAACTACATGTATTTTATCACTGTTCTAGTGATCTCTCTTACCAGAAAGAAAAAATCCCCAAATTTTTCTTATTTCTCAAAAATATGATCACAAACCTTTTGTAGTTGCAATTAACAATGCCAGCAAATATATACAGATACTCATGTTGGCAAGTTCCTGGTGACCAGAGCTAGATAACAGTTCGTACTGAGGCATGCGAACTGAAGGTCAAGTTCCCAGTATGATATCAATTCCATCTGCTTGTGTAACCCTTATATCAGTACTAACGATGCAAAGCATCAAATTGATCGCCAACTTTTAAAACATTCTACACATTTTCCAGGGAAACACACGGGAATTGTAATTCATCATTTTATTTACATGTAAGAAGAGCAATGCCCACGTGACATATTTTGATGAATGAAAGCATATATTAGTGGGATTCATATCTTGGCGGAGTTAGCACTTTCCTTTGTGTGCTACATGTAATTCATTAAGTGCTATGTTTATTGAAAAGCAATAGACATCCTCCACTTGGCATAATGTGTATGCGTATCAAGTTTGACGGTCGTAGTCCCCACGACTGCCTATAAAGACG
>CAJDSM010023812.1:0-10292 GCA_903981925.1 Ostrea lurida | reverse complement strand
TCTACATTTAATTGGGGGGGGGGGGGGGGGGGGTAATGCTATATTTGATTTCTCAATAGTATGTTACAGTGGGACCCCATTATTACATTCATGGTTTATTAATTAGTCTGCTTATTAAATTGGAATTTCAAAACACAAAACCATTTCTTAACAAACCTATATATAAAGTTAAAACAAAGTTCAAAAACTGGAGACCAACACCTTCAGGTTAAAATTACGGTAGATTCTCACGAGTGGATACCATACAGTATTCAATAGGGTCTGCAACACCTATATATAACAGACCTGGTATATGTTATTGGCCCCAATCTTTTGGCACTACATTGATCACTTTTATAAAGTTTTACTTTCATGTTTCGGATTTCCAACATTTCGGTTTGAGCATCACTGAAGAGACATAATTTGTCGAAATGCGCATCTGGTGCATAAAAATTGGTACCATAATTATTTATATTATGACCCCTGGGTCGAGGCCTCTGCTGGTGGACTGTTAGTCCCCGAGGGTCTCCACAGCCCAGTTGCTATGTACTATGTTACTAGCTTGAAATACGGATATGTATTTAATTGCAGTGGTAAAATTAGAAATTCATATCAAAATTAAGGATTATCTCCCTCAGGCATAGCTCTGATCCTTCGAAGTTTTTGGCCCCAATCTTTTGGCACTCATTGATCACTTTTATAAAGTTTACTTTCATTGTTTGGATTTCCAACATTTCGGTTTGAGCATCACTGAAGAGACATAATTTGTCGAAATGCGCATCTGGTGCATAAAAATTGGTACCGTATATTATTTATATTATTACATTGTCTCAAGATGTTCACCTTTTATTATTTTGTAAAAATTCTGACCAAAACTTAATAAGCCCTGAATTATTCAGTGGCGAGTCCATGAAAGTACACTGTAGCTGTTCACACCTACACTACTGCCAGTGTAAATTCCTTGATCTGTTTGGAAATTAGTGACACTTGACTGATCATGCTTCAACAACAAAATACCATCTATCACAGCCACTGATATAAAACAATTCAATTAATATGTTTATCTAGAAATTGCATGATATGAAATTTACTCTATTTAATGTATTTTGATAATTGAAGAAAAATCAAATTCTCATTTACATAAAAGAGTAGCAGTATGTGATTTACAAATAGATTTGATGGCAATACAGTTTCAAACTGGGTAATGGCTAGGACAAAACTTGACAGCAATTGCATCAGACATCAATAGATATGTATTAAACAGTGTTTAGCAATTTTGAAATTTCAACATATACGTACTTGCAATGGGTGTAATCAAATCCTATCCATTAATAGTTTATAAAACTGTCCAGTGCTACATCAACATGTATCACTATATATTCTGTAACAAAGTTTTTTGAGTTTTTGTTGTTGTTTTTCTTCTTCAAAATTTGGAAACCCATGTGGATCCAGGTTAGAATAGGTCCTCAGTACCCCTTGTTTGTTGTAAGAGGCAACTAAATGGGTGAGGATCAGACTGATTGAAAAAAAAACTGAGGCCCCGTGTCACAATAAAAATCCCTCCCTGCTCAAAGGCCCTAAGTGCCAAGCATAGGCCTAAATTTTACATCCCTTCACTGGCAATAGTGGGACGACAAACAATTAATATATAATCAATCAATCGAAATTTGGGATCCAGAGGTCATGGCCACTTCCTTCTGTGACCCTAAGTCTACATGGTATTTTTCAAAGCTATGCAGTAAATACTTAGTTGTACAAGCTATCACAGTGGGTTTTCTGCTGCTGTCATCCGCAAAGGGAGATAAGCCGTGATATTGAAGATCAATTTCGTGATTGAGTACATATAATCAGGTGTATTAACCTCATCTTGCATAGGGGTTAAATTTGTCAGTTTTCATGGGGACCTCCTTGCTTGAACTCATGGTTATATGTTCACATGTCATTGCACATCACTTTAATACAGATAAAAACATTGCAGTAGCTCTATAGGACACCACTGTACAATCAAATCTCATTATCTTGAACTCAATAGGACTAAGAAATTTCATCTTTGAGATATCGGAGGGTTTGAGATATTCAGGTTAAAATATAGTTAGGATGCATGTCCATCTCATAAGATGATACTGAAGTTCAGCATATAAAAAAAAAAAAATAGCCTAATGACTTACATTTGTTGTTGTTTGCTGTACTGGAGTTTGGATATCTGTGTGCCCTTCACTGAGAGCGAATCACACTTCAGAACTGCAAAAAGACAGAAAGCTAATAAAATGCACAGGTCTGTGAGCTATAAGGCAATATTGCTCAATAATATGAATTTTGGTGACATTTGGGGATAAATTCACTAGCTTGCATCATATCTTGTTTCTACAAAAAAAACTTTGGTTATCTTCCGGTTTATATAACAAGTCTGTTTCAGAGTTCGCATATTTTGATGGTTCATGGTTGTGGCAAGCAAAAATAAGAGTCAACTTTCATGTACATTGTATTAAAGAAGGTTGTACATATTAATTAACATCATATGAATATGTAGTATTAGGATCGAAACATAAAATAATCTTCAGATCAAATGGGCATCGATCCTGTTACCTTTGATTTACTGCTTAAATGGTGATTTAACAGGCCAGCTAGTAGATGAAGTATAGCAATTAAATTATGAATAGGAAAATCTATTGACCAGTATAGTTAAAACTATCTGAAGAAACAATTAAATATATAAATTCCAGTGTGGTCAATTCAATTGACCAGTATTTGCTGGCATTTATTGGAATTTACCGGTATTTGCCAGTGGCATGGAAATATGGATAAATGTCAGCATTTTGCCAACCCTGTGTTACTTTACTTTCATGTAAAATTTAACTAGAGGCTATTTTCAAAAATCAATATAAAGTTAAAAGTATAAGGCTATGAAATCAATATAAATTTTCCTGTTCTGCTTATCTTCAATCTCATATTCAGCAGCTGCAGTATAAAAAGAAATGCTTTAATTCTAAAACACATTCATATGCAAGCCAAGGGGTAAAACACGTGTCCTCGGAAATTGCCTATATTGTCAAATGATTTTACAAAACGTGTTATTATACACTATAACATATTACTATTTTTGGACCAGCCATGGAGTCAGTACCCTGGGGTTGCGACATTCAGTTTCGGAACACTCTGAATTACATTTAATTTTTTAACAGTATCAGCAAAATGAAAGACAATTAAATGAAGTCTTTCAAATTCTATGATAACACACAATAACAAGCTCTCACTACCATTTCCACACGGGCTCCAAAATGTGGTAAATGATGCGTATGCAATAGGGTAAAATGTTTTAAAATGGGAAAATTTGAAAAACATTCATCAATAAAATGAAGAAAACAAAATGATTTGATGCATTTCAATGATCACTGAAGCAAAACCCTTTAAATGGTAATACAGCCTGATGATGCAGAGCAAAAATCTTTGTTGAAGATCTTGTCCATCTCTATCTTGAAATTAAGTTGAAATCTATAATTATAGCTGAATGCATTATTAATATATTCAAACTTTACACATGTAGCCAGGCAATTTACAAAAATATTGTTATCAGGTAATTCTGTAATTCTATTTACGTACAAGTAAAATTTTAGGATTTAATTTGGCATTATTAGCGAGGACTTTGAGATCGCTAAAATTAGATATCGCTACAATTCATTCCAAATAATTGTAGGGCTTTTCAAGTAATAGATTATAAAATCGCTAAATTTATTACCGCTCAAATAAAAATAACACTTTTTATGGAGAAAAGCTCAGAAAACGCTAAATTTGTGTCTCGCTAAAAGTTCTACTTATACGTATATTTGACATTTTAATATTAGTGCTTTTTAAAATCAATCCATTAAATTCACATTAGCCTATTCAGATGTAATGGCTATTATGTTTTAATTTAAAACAAACATAATTAGCAGAAAGACTGAAACTTCTAGCAAAAGGATGATTTTTCTTGATCTGCTAAATAAATACCACTTTTCGAAGAAATTCAAACAGATTCGATTTTTCTTGATCCGCTAAATAAATACCACTTTTTGAAAAATTCAAACAGATTCATCCTCGTCTTGAAACAAATCTCAAAATCTCCAAGTTTGTGGTGTTTTAATGAACTCATTGAACTTTGAAATGTGTGGCATAAATATAATGAACTTATCTGACCAATAAACAATCTCACAGCTCTAAACTTCTGTCAAGTCTTTTAGCATATGGCACATCTTTGAAATACTAATCAAAGGATTAATTGAGTTGATTATAAACATTTCTATCGAAAGTAAAAGCTTCATAAATGTTTTTACGATCAACATCTTATCCGCACATTAAGGATTGACTGGCGTAACCACTCGTGGTTTAATGTTGGAATTCCAGGCGTGGTACATTTTGGCCTAGGAACAGAACGGTTCATTCGGTGTAGTTGTACGCTCGTATGCCTGTCATATATTACTGTACAGTAATTTACTGCTCATTACACTACAATCTGTTGTGATAAAACCTCTTTTTTATAGATCTGCTCTTAAACTTTCCTCTATAAAATTTTTGTCAGCTTTCCTTTCATTATAATCATCACAAGTAATAAAAATACGGGAAAAGTTGTACAAATAGAACGAACAATCAATGTGTATTCTGTTAAAAAATAACAAATAAACAAAATTTTATCTGCAATTGGGATTTTTTTTCTAGAGCAATTTAAAAATAGTATAAAAAAACAAAATTTTATTCTAAGCATAAGGCTCAGAAAAAAAAATATGACAAAATAGCACACAATACATTTGAATTTTCATTTAAAACAATCAATGTTTTTAGTCCAAATGTTTCATTTGGTTAATATCTTTAAAAAACTCTTAATAATAAAAGTTGTACAAGTCTATATATATAATACGAAATAACAGACTGTTACCTGATAGTGCCTTTAGTAGTGTTTACTTTAGTTGTGTTTAACTGGAAATATATGCAAATAATAAATCACGATTTTGATGCCCGATGGGTAAGTATACTGACGTGTCAATATCCGACAGTGGTTGACACAAAACCATTTCTTAACAAACCTATATATAAAGTTAAAACAAAGTTCAAAAACTGGAGACCAACACCTTCAGGTTAAAATTACGGTAGATTCTCACGAGTGGATACCATACAGTATTCAATAGGGTCTGCAACACCTATATATAAAACAGACCTGGATATGTTTATTGGCCCAATCTTTTGGCACTACATTGATCACTTTTATAAAGTTTTACTTTCATGTTTCGGGATTTCCAACATTTCGGTTTGAGCATCACTGAAGAGACATAATTTGTCGAAATGCGCATCTGGTGCATAAAAATTGGTACCATATATTATTTATATTATGACCCCTGGGTCGAGGCCTCTGCTGGTGGACTGTTAGTCCCCGAGGGTCTCCACAGCCCAGTTGCTATGTACTATGTTACTAGCTTGAAATACGGATATGTATTTAATTGCAGTGGTAAAATTAGAAATTCATATCAAAATTAAGGATTATCTCCCTCAGGCATAGCTCTGATCCTTCGAAGTTTTTGGCCCCAATCTTTTGGCACTATTGATCACTTTTATAAAGTTTACTTTCATTGTTTGGATTTCCAACATTTCGGTTTGAGCATCACTGAAGAGACATAATTTGTCGAAATGCGCATCTGGTGCATAAAAATTGGTAGCGGTATATTATTTATATTAATTACATTGTCTCAAGATGTTCACCCTTTTATTATTTTGTAAAAATTCTGACCAAAACATAATAAGCCCTGAATTATTCAGTGGCGAGTCCATGAAAGTACACTGTAGCTGTTCACACCTACACTACTGCCAGTGTAAATTCCTTGATCTGTTTGGAAATTAGTGACACTTGACTGATCATGCTTCAACAACAAAATACCATCTATCACAGCCACTGATATAAACAATTCAATTAATATGTTTATCTAGAAATTGCATGATATGAAATTTACTCTATTTAATGTATTTTGATAATTGAAGAAAAATCAAATTCTCATTTACATAAAAGAGTAGCAGTATGTGATTTACAAATAGTATTTGATGGCAATACAGTTTCAAACTGGGTAATGGCTAGGACAAACTTGACAGCAATTGCATCAGACATCAATAGATATGTATTAAACAGTGTTTAGCAATTTTGAAATTTCAACATATACGTAGCTTGCAATGGGTGTAATCAAATCTCATCCATTAATATGTTTATAAAACTGTCCAGTGCTACATCAACATGTATCACTATATATTCTGTAACAAAGTTTTTTGAGTTTTTGTTGGGTTTTTTCTTCTTCAAAATTTGGAAACCCATGTGGATCCAGGTTAGAATAGGTCCTCAGTACCCCTTGCTTGTTGTAAGAGGCAACTAAATGGGGTGAGGATCAGACTGATTGAAAAAAAAACTGAGGCCCCGTGTCACAATAAAAATCCCTCCCTGCTCAAAGGCCCTAAGTGCCAAGCATAGGCCTAAATTTTACATCCCTTCACTGGCAATAGTGGGACGACAAACAATTAATATATAATCAATCAATCGAAATTTGGGATCCCAGAGGCATGGCCACTTCCTTCTGTGACCCTAAGTCTACATGGTATTTTTCAAAGCTATGCAGTAAATACTTAGTTGTACAAGCTATCACAGTGGGTTTTCTGCTGCTGTCATCCGCAAAGGGAGATAAGCCGTGATTATTGAAGATCAATTTCGTGATTGAGTACATATAATCAGGTGTATTAACCTCATCTTGCATAGGGGTTAAATTTGTCAGTTTTCATGGGGACCTCCTTGCTTGAACTCATGGTTATATGTTCACATGTCATTGCACATCACTTTAATACAGATAAAAACATTGCAGTAGCTCTATAGGACACCACTGTACAATCAAATCTCATTATCTTGAACTCAATAGGACTAAGAAATTTCATCTTTGAGATATCGGAGGGTTTGAGATATTCAGGTTAAAATATAGTTAGGATGCATGTCCATCTCATAAGATGATACTGAAGTTCAGCTATAATAAAAAAAAAAAATAGCCTAATGACTTACATTTGTTGTTGTTGCTGTACTGGAGTTTGGATATCTGTGTGCCCTTCACTGAGAGCGAATCACACTTCAGAACTGCAAAAAGACAGAAAGCTATAAAATACACAGGTCTGTGAGCTATAAGGCAATATTGCTCAATAATATGAATTTGTGGTGACATTTGGGGATAAATTCACTAGCTTGCATCATATCTTGTTTCTACAAAAAAAACTTTGGTTATCTTCCCGGTTTATATAACAAGTCTGTTTCAGAGTTCGCATATTTTGATGGTTCATGGTTGTGGCAAGCAAAAATAGAGTCAACTTTCATGTACATTGTATTAAAGAAGGTTGTACATATTAATTAACATCATATGAATATGTAGTATTAGGATCGAAACATAAAATAATCTTCAGATCAAATGGGCATCGATCCTGTTACCTTTGATTTACTGCTTAAATGGTGATTTAACAGGCCAGCTAGTAGATGAAGTATAGCAATTAAATTATGAATAGGAAAAATCTATTGACCAGTATAGTTAAAACTATCTGAAGAAACAATTAAATATATAAATTCCAGTGTGGTCAATTCAATTGACCAGTATTTGCTGGCATTTATTGGAATTTACCGGTATTTGCCAGTGGCATGGAAAATATGGATAAATGTCAGCATTTTGCCAACCCTGTGTTACTTTACTTTCATGTAAAATTTACACTAGAGGCTATTTCAAAAATCAATATAAAGTTAAAAGTATAAGGCTATGAAATCAATATAAATTTTCCTGTTCTGCTTATCTTCAATCTCATATTCAGCAGCTGCAGTATAAAAAGAAATGCTTTAATTCTTAAAACACATTCATATGCAAGCCAAGGGGTAAAACACGTGTCCTCGGAAATTGCCTATATTGTCAAATGATTTTACAAAACGTGTTATTATACACTATAACATATTACTATTTTGGACCAGCCATGGAGTCAGTACCCTGGGGTTGCGACATTCAGTTTCGGAACACTCTGAATTACATTTAATTTTTTAACAGTATCAGCAAAATGAAAGACAATTAAATGAAGTCTTTCAAATTCTATGATACACACAATAACAAGCTCTCACTACCATTTCCACACGGGCTCCAAAATTGGGTAAATTGATGCGTATGCAATAGGGTAAAAATGTTTAAAATGGGAAAATTTGAAAAACATTCATCAATAAAATCGAAGAAAACAAATGATTTGATGCATTTCAATGATCACTGAAGCAAAACCCTTTAAATGGTATACAGCCTGATGATGCAGAGCAAAAATCTTTGTTGAAGATCTTGTCCATCTCTATCTTGAAATTAAGTTGAAAAAATCTATAATTATAGCTGAATGCATTATTATATATTCAAACTTTACACATGTAGCCAGGCAATTTACAAAAATATTGTTATCAGGTAATTCTGTAATTCTATTTACCGTACAAGTAAAATTTTAGGATTTAATTTGGCATTATTAGCGAGGACTTTGAGATCGCTAAAATTAGATATCGCTACAATTCATTCCAAATAATTGGTAGGGCTTTTCAAAGTAATAGATTATAAATCGCTAAAATTTATTTACCGCTCAAATAAAATAACACTTTTTATGGAGAAAAGCTCAGAAAACGCTAAATTTGTGTCTCGCTAAAAGTTCTACTTATACAGTATTTTGACATTTTAATATTAGTGCTTTTTAATATCAATCCATTAAATTCACTTAGCCTATTCAGATGTAATGGCTATTATGTTTTAATTTAAAACAAACATAATTACAGAAAGACTGAAACTTCTAGCAAAAGGATGATTTTTCTTGATCTGCTAAATAAATACCACTTTTCGAAGAAATTCAAACAGATTCGATTTTTCTTGATCCGCTAAATAAATACCACTTTTTGATAAAATTCAAACAGATTCATCCTCGTCTTGAAACGAAAATCTCAAAATCTCCAAGTTTGTGGTGTTTTAATGAACTCATTGAACTGTGAAATGTGTGGCATAAATATAATTGAACTTATACTGACCAATAAACAATCCACAAGCTCTAAACTTCTGTCAAGTCTTAGCATATGGACACATCTTTGAAATACTAATCAAGGATTAATTGAGTTGATTATAAACATTTCTATCGAAAGTAAAAGCTTCATAAATGTTTTTACGATCAAACATCTTATCCGCACATTAAGCGATTGACTGGCGTAACCACTCGTGGTTCTTAATGTTTGGAATTCCAGGCGTGGTACATTTTGGCCTAGGAACAGAACGGTTCATTCGGTGTAGTTGTACGCTTCTGGTCTGGAAATGCCTGTCATATATTACTGTACAGTAATTTACTGCTCATTACACATACAATCTGTTGTGATAAAACCTCTTTTTTATAGATCTGCTCGTTAAACTATTTCCTCTATAAAATTTTGTCAGCTTTCCCTTTTCATTATAATCATCACAAAGTAATAAAAATACGGGGAAAAGTTGTACAAATAGAACGAAACAATCAATGTGTATTTGTTAAAATAACAAATAAACAAACATTTTCATCTGCAATTGGGATTTTTTTTCTAGAGCAATTTAAAAATAGTATAAAAACAAAATTTTATTCTAAGCATAAGGCTCAGAAAAAAAAAATATGACAAAATAGCACACAATACATTTGAATTTTCATTTAAACAATCAATGTTTTAGTCCAAATGTTTCATTTGGTTAATATCTTTAAAAATCTTAATAATAAAAGTTGTACAAGTCTATATATATAATACGAAATAAACAGACTGTTACCTGATAGTGGCCTTTAGTAGTGTTTACTTTAGTTGTGTTTAACTGGAAATATATGCAAATAAAAATCACGATTTTGATGCCCATGGGTAAGTATATTGACGTGTCAATTCGACAGTGGGTTGAAAGATGAAATACCATAACAAAAACATTGACATTTGTACTACTTCAACTATCAGCAGTATGCACGACCATTAAATAGATAGTCATCATCTGTGTTATCACACAAACCTTCTTCACAAGTCAATTTCTAAATTAATGTTATAAAAATTTCAGAAAAAAATTTATTAGATGATTATCAAGTAGATAAACACCTGGCTTTGAAGTAATTCCAAGTACACGTACATGGTACAGAGACTAAGCCTGTTTCGTTATTGACAGTTATACATAACTTCTCCATATATACATGTACCTCGTACTGTATCTGCATGGAACTACGAACTAGTCATTGGAACTAAGGAATGTGGTGACATTTTGTACAATATAGATTAATTA
>CAJDSM010023809.1:5136-18755 GCA_903981925.1 Ostrea lurida | reverse complement strand
AAGTGTCAATTCCTCCTAGTGTGATGTCAAGTTTTGCATAAATAAACTTTGCATTTGAAGAAATATATTTTCAAAGAATTTTATTTCCTGATATAATAAAAAAAAAAAAATTGATAAAATTTGTCAAGGCAAAACTTATTAGGCAATTCCTTTACGGTGTGTGTATTCCACAACAATTCCCTAATATCAACATTGAATATATACACATTATATGAATTAACAGTTTTTTAAAGTGTGACATTTGAACATAATCATTATTTAGCAATTCTGTTTACGAAAAATCTGTGATTTTCTGATGTTGCCATACTTCTGTTTTTTGTAGCGTCACTCTTAAAAGGTGGTAACTTATTCTATTTCTTTGGTTATCAATTAAATTAAACTATGAAAATGTAGAAATTTATACATACATGTTTTTCAGCATTACTTTGACAAAGTAAACGAATGGTGGGTGGGGGGGTAGGGCGTGGGTGGGGGGAAGCGGGGCGAGGGGGATGCAGCTTCCAAGCCATGTCTAGATTGGCTTATTCTGTGGATTGCCACTGTAGATGTAGATAAAATCTCTAACATTAGCATTTAGTATACTAGCTTTGATGTTGCAATTACAAATAATCTCTGGAATATTAGAGATAATGGATCAGAATGGAACATTTAAGGAGAATGTATAAGGGTGGGAGGGGCGTATACAAACACTCGCATTGGAGCATAGAATAAGGAGACTGTACAGGTGTGGCGGGCAAGGCTGTATACAGATGCTAACATTGGATCAACAATAAGGAGAATGTACAGGATGGGGGTGACAAGGCGTATATAAGATGCTCACATGAGCAATATGACAGTTGAACGTAGCAAGTTGTGTTGCCGTATAGTGGGCACGCAGAATTCTGCGTAGGTACAGTAAATTTGCATGAATGTGACGTAACTAGAAATGGGGACAGTGAAACAATTCTTAGAATTACTGACAGCTTGATAGAGATCTTTACACATTTATGTGATTTAAAGGCGTCCATTATATACACATGACCCTGAATGTATCAGATGGGTGCCCAACTGACTATGGTATAAGATTTGCTTTAACAGTGTATCTGCTGTGCAGTGGTCTGGATTGTGTACTTTTTTAAGTTGATGTTGAATTGGCCAGCTATTGGTGGAGTTCTCTTATAATTCATGTACAATTCATTTTGAAGTTTTATTTGGCAGTTTTTATAGAATTAATAGGTTAATTTTTAAGTATAGTAGTGCTTGCTTTTGCTTTTGGTAGGCTTCTTGGTGTTATTATTCTTATAATTAGTCAAACCAAGACATGCATTTTAAAATATTCTACAATTGTGGACTTGGGGTGTTGTGCATATATGCCATGTTTATTAAACTGTGAATATTTAATTCGCGGGCCAATTTATTGTAACCAAACTTTTGCTGGTTTGTGGGACAATAATTCTTGGGTCAATTGATAAATAATGCAAAAGGCATACATATGATTAAGATTAAAAGGAAATAATAAAACATGTTCTGGGACTTAAATTGGGTATTAAAGAGTGACCCACGGAATCACGACAATGATGATTCACAGTAACTTATCAGTATTAAGGACATTTTATAGCGACAATGTATTGTTGTTTAATTGGAAGTTTAGATTAGACTATAGATAAAGGGAAGTATACAGCTACTACTATATAATCACCTTACAATTCTCATAGCATGCATATGAATAATATTTTTGGTAAGAAGTACATATTTAGCGGATTGTTTGTTTAAATTCTTTATGTTCACCTATTTTGGACATAATTTGAACTTTCTAATGTTTCAAGAAAGTGAGTTGAATTTCTATTTCATTACTTTGTTCTCTCATTCAATTGTGGTCTTGTAGGATGTGATGATGAATCAACCAGGGGAATCCAGGATTACAACAAGAATGCAGAATATGTCCATAAACCAGGCAACATGATGGCCACCCCGTCTCCATGATGGACAAATGGGTAAGCAGTGGACAATATTTTGGGCGATCCAACCCCATTGGTGAAGAGTTGGAAATCAGGATAAATAAAACAGGGGGACAGATTTTACTCTTTTGAGTGAAATCTCCAATTACGAAAAATGTTTATCTTAAGATTGGATATCGATTTGTGAATATATTTTAGTGGTATCCTTGTAGTCACAACAATTTTTGAGTTTTATACAAATGTGCTAAGTACTACATTGCCTAAAAATATAATTCTTGTCAAATGATAAATAATCTTGTGCACAAGTTTGAGTATATTGATTATCTTTCTGGATCTATTGAAGTCCGCACTTAAGAAGGAGGACCATAAGCCTTTAGGGAATTTTGCCCACATTATTCTTATTGCATAAGCTTGTTGTCATTTAAAATGTAAAGTGCTTTTTTGGTTAGGTTAAATGAGAGATGAAGGTTGCACTGATCATTGCAGAATTCTAACCCTTGTTTAGTGCGTTATACAAAATTATGTCTGCACTGCTTGCAACCTTTGATATCCTGTTTGAAAAATGAAAGAAAGAAATTTCATAATTTTCTGTATTTATGAAATAAGATTTAAAATTTTAAAATATATATTTATTAATTTAAATGTAACATCCACACTTAACTGACCTTGGACTTTTTGCCATGTTTAGACTTTGAATGATGGCAAAGGGAAATACTCCATTCATAACACATGAATGTCAATATATTTGTAATTACTTATGAAAGATATAATCTTTCACAAATAAAAATTATACCCCCAATTGACTTATGAGAATATTTATATGCATTCATGTTTAAAGGTCCAGTTATATTTAAAACATTTGTTTAATTTTTTTTTAGAATGTCAGTTGCATGACAGGAAACAGTGGAATGCAACAAGTGTTATGGGAAACATGGAATGCATGAGTAAAATGATGGGATAGATTTTCAACAAAGGACATGATGCGGCGTTTGTTCCTTTGGTAATTTAGGAAAGTGAGAAAAAAGAACCAACTACACAGCATATTTAGCTGTAAACAAATACACCAGGACAGAAATCTTCCATCATCAGAAAATGTGTACAGGAGCATACAGACAGAACTAGAAATCTCTCTTATTTCAGCTCCGATGTCTGTAAAATAAAAACAAGATCTCTTTTCATTATACTTGTTTGTTTGCAAGATGTGGACGATTCATGAATTGGAAGTAATTTATTAAAATGTGCAAATAATCGTGTTTAATCAATAAGGTATAAAGAAATAGATGGCAAGAATTTAAACAAAAAATATTGTGTTCACAAAAGAAATGTTGTGTAACTCAAGAAAACGTGAATTGTACAGCATGCTAAAACCTAACCATGGACTTGCAATATTGTGTTATCTAAACTTTCGATTGTTTACTATTAACAATGCTATTTTAATGCATTGCTTTAAATTTTTCAGTGCACATGCATGCTATTAAAATTCATGAAAAAATTTTTGTGTTGTGATGTAAAATGAAAAGGCTAGGTGTATAGACATGTAATTTATTTCACCGAAACTAATATGGGTATCTACATTTTATTATATATTATATACTGTATTATCATTTCACTGTTATTTTGTCCAAGTTTTAATCCTAGATGTAGGTCAATTTGCATTTATCATCAACGATTACTATGACATGTGTGTGTAAATGTAAATCAGTAAATGTGCATGTATTTTAAGCAAATTCATGCTTTAATGTATACTATACATAAATCTAAAGTTTGATCACGTGTCTCCCCATTTCACATGAAAATTACAATGTGTCTTACAAAATTTCTTTATAGAGATAAAATTCTTGTAGAATATCTCCCATTGTTCATCTTAAAAAAAAAATCCACCAAAACATCAAATATTATTCACATGAAAAACATATTCTACGGATGATTGAGATGGATCTTGTGTGTATTAGGTGTTAAACATTCCATTGTATTTAAGGTAAATTGAAAAACTTGCTCATTTTACACTGCACTACTTCAGAAACATGACTTAGAAGTGAGATTGTTGAATGCATTTTTGCTATCAAATTCATCGAAATAACCATTACTAATGTGTGATCAGTAATATAATGCCTGTGTAAGTGAATGGAATTGTGGGTCCAATGCTTAGAATGGGAATGACTATAATTATAGGTAGTAAATGTTGTCGAGTGAAATGAATTGTAAAATATGTAAACTTGGCAACTATTGATTGATGTTATAGACAAATATCTGTATATAGGTTAATTTATTTTATATAAATATGCAGTATATTTTAATGCTGAACAAAGTTTAAAAAATATTTCAAAAGTGATTTTAATATTACTTAGATTATTCATAATATTGTTATAAACAGTATGAATTTGATTCTATGAAACACTTTTCAAAATTTATATACATCATTTTACATAATGATGAGTGTATGTATTGTATATTCTAGTTATTTTTAATGTGATATGTATGAATGGATTATACTGTATACAAGAATGCAGTATTATAATAAAGAACATAAAGTATGAATTCCATTTAATATTAATTGCTGAGCCACACCAATTGTAAAATAGTTCTTCGGATTATCAAAATCAAAAAAGTGGCTGAGACTGGCGATATTATTTTCACAACTATTATTTTTTATTTTGTGAGATTAAAAATTATGAGGTAGGTATCAAGTAAATAATTATTGTATTAAGTAGGATTGATCATAATTTTATGAAGTGAGCACTTACAATAAAGGTCCAAAAATCGTGAGATATCGTTTGTTAACCACAGAACTTCATAGTTTCAATTATTAAGTTTTGATGTTGACATCCTGATCAATGAAAGAAAGGAAAACATTAAAAAACATAGATTATTTCACTAGTAAGACCTTCTCAAGAGCACTGCTTTGTCATCGTCTGTCAGCCAAGTTCTCTTGTGTGCTGTCATATAAAAGTCCCAAAAAAAAATTACATTGTATTTTGACCATGCAGACGCGAACACTATCATTTTTTATTATATGGATTATACATAGAAGCGGGTGGTCTAGTAGAACTAGATTACAAATTGGATACCTATGGCTGAGTGTGAATTCTTGGATTCGCATTTTTCAATTTCTATATTCACTTTCAAGAATGAATAATCAGTGATGTGCATGTTTTATGCTATGTCTTCGCGCTACTAATTATAATTCATAGATCATATGCCAATAAAAAATGCATGACCAACATCAAAAGTCTGAATGTATAGACATGCATTGAGTATTTTGTAGCAGGAAAGAAGAAAGTTTACGTGCGTAGGACCAGGAATCTTACCAGTGCTCCACGACCCTGTGCAACCGCTAGCAAGAGTCTAGGCACTGACTATATAGGAAGCATATTCACGTCCATATTGCCATTACCCAATTACTTCTACAACTTATTTACTAGTACATCAGAAGTGGCTCCTGAAAATGAGTGTATAACTGGCGTTTACAGTAACTTACTATGTTGTATTGTAAGTTATAAACTCATGTCCAATGCATTTGATGTTCACTGCAGTGGTTTAAGAATGACTTTTGTGAGTACCCAAACTAAATGTACAACATACATACCAATGGAATGTTTCTCAAGTTCAATAATAACAATAAATACAAAACCATTATTGGTTGCATGTATGGGCAGTATCTGGATCGAGACTCATTTATATGTACAGATAGTGCTCGGTTACAATCTGTGGAAGTAAAGAGCTGACAAGTTATATGTATTGTAGTTTACTAGTAGGATATAGAATAGAAAACCTGCAGGACCGGGAATCGAACCTGGGACACCTGCATTACCAGTGGGTGCTCTAACCACCAAGTTTATCAGGCCTGTACAGCCCGAAACTACTACATTCCTCCTCTTGAAATTTTATCTTTGCCTCAAAGATGCACAACTGTGGTTCTTTTTTCCCCTGACAAGAACTTCCACCTTGCAATTGTAGCTGGTGATGGTTTAACAGACATAAAAGTAGATATCCCATATAATAAAGAGAAGAATCTGGCTGGAACGAGGAATCGAATATTGGGGACCCCTGATCATTAGTCTAGTGAGTATGCTCTACCTACTAAGCTATTCATGCAGCGATACCCAACATACATACAACCTTGTCACTTACATTACCAATCTCTCCCTCTCCCCAAAGTAGATAAGAGCAATATTATATTGGCTTTAATCTTCGGTGAGTTGAGTTAAAACTTAAGTCTGCTCAGTGTCTGGTAACCATCACTTCGTTGTATTTATGAATTTTATGTGAAGAGGATTCCTGGTGATATCAGGTCAAAAGTGATGGGTTCAGTGTAATTCCTCTACTACTTCGTAGTTAAATTTGGGACTCCCATATCTCGAAAACCTTTTATAGTGATTATTTGATAACTTGAAAAGGGAGAAAATGCAACAGACCAGACTGCGGGTCCTTGAATCTCTAGTCAGGGCTGAGTCTTACCAACTGAGCTATCTGCCCTGGAGATAATTACCCGCTGACTGCATCATCCTTCCCTCCTTAAGGTAGCCCACTACACTAAACGTGTATCTTTATAAAGCACTGCACAAGATGGCAGATTTAAAAGTTTTGAAATATAACTTGTTTCGATTCGATTTGAATACTACTTTCATATCTTCAGTAGGTAAAGCATCAGATTGGTAATCGCAGAGTCCCAAGTTTGAATCCGCCGAACTTTGTTTCATATACTGCGAGAATTTTTGAAAATCATGTTTTTTGTATTCAGATTCTATTTTCACCTTTTTTACATGTAGAATTATCATATATCATCATATCTTTCATAATTAAATCATATCGTGCTAGTTTTGAAACTTTCCCAGATGTAGGGCCACCTTAAATTAACTTGCCCTTGAAGATGCGCAACCCAGGTATTTTTGCCAGCAAACTTTCACCTGCAAGTCCAGGGTGTCATCAGCACCAAAATGTAAACGGGACGGAGAGGATGCAACGGACCAGACGGGATTTTAACCAGGCCCCTGAATCCAGTCAGCTGCTCAACCAATTGAGCTATCTGGCCACCCGCATAGAACTTGGCTGACCACTACACATCGATTGATGTTTAGACTCAAAGTCACTAGGGCTGTGCAATGCAGTAATCTGTAACATGGCATTTGCCATATCTTGAATATCTCTGTTTGAAGTGATATTTATTTCATAAAGGATTGAACATATGTAGTACATACCACTATTAATGTTCAGGATTGAAAGGCATCTAGGTAGCCAGTGCAATTTGCTAATTAAAATACTCTGGCACAACGAGGAGGCATATAGTTTATTAGCAACATAAATTTCTTGTTTGGATTGATACTGTGAACATGTAATTAATATTTTACTTTGTTTTGTAAAATTTATGCATTGAATGGTAATTTCGAAATTTGCACAAGCAAAAACATTCACTGCATACATGTCACATTATGTTAGGAAGAGAAATGTCACTGATCTGGGAAATGCAGGGCCCTGTTTTTATAAAATGACTATACAACTTAAGACTAAATTTACATAGTTTTGGTGAGATATTTCATAAAAATTACAACTAAATTCTTACTTACACTAAGATCACACTTTAATGAATGGAAGAATATAAATACGAAAGAAGATTTTGGTCTTAATAACTTAAGTTCTTTTTCAAAATTCCCCAGGCCACTACATGAATACTTTAACAAGTCTAGACAAGTACTCTTCAATTGAGCTATTCTGGCAACCAGTATCTCACACTTAAATTCCTTTATTTATTAAATTGCTTCCTACATTTACCCAGGATCTTTAAGACATTATTTCTCTAAAGTCATTTTAACTGCAATTTGGGTTAATCTCCAACAAACTGCTATACAAGGAAGAACAATAGCAAGCCAACAACCAACTGAATTCAAGTCAATTCTTTACGTACAAATGAATTGAACATATGATATATTAGCATTACGAGTTTACATCCCAGTCTGATCTGTTCATTTTCTTCCGTTCTTATCTAGGATTATTTAATCTATGTTCCTGCTAATTTGTCTTCGCTTTATCTCCACATATACCCATTACCTTAAGTCAAATAGGCTCACGGTGTGGTTAGACTGGCGATAGGATGCTTTTAATATCCATTTACACAGCAAATTTTAACAAGCATGTTCTGACATCATGGTGAAATTTGTGTGCAAAGTCAAAACTTTGGAAACATAGTCTGACATGAGGAATAGAACTTGTTCTATACATACAAATCTGAAATATAGGACAATAATATACCAATCAGATCTAAGGTTATATGAGTCAATGTATTTTAAAGTGTCACTTGGGTCAGTAGTTCATCCAAAATTCACTTGTCCATCTTAAAAAATTACTGACATCATCCGGATCTTCATGTCTATGAATGAGTGTTCTTCCTGATAACGGTAGTTTCAAGTTCTTACTACAGACATCAAGCTATAGCATCTCTGCCTAGACAAACGATTCCACTACGAGTTACAAGATGTTAACGAATCCCAGTCACAAATTCACAATAATAGCTCCAACGACCCGTCCATAACAGAAACAATAAAAATTTCACATGTAACAGATACCCATACACGCTTTCTCGCGACAACAAACAATTATGGGCAAATAGAATTGATTGACTTTTGATTTGTATTTTTATTAATTGTTTACGTCTTCCCTCGTAGAATATATCATTGATATGTATACGTTACCAATCCTTTACAGGGCTTGCCAAATATTTTACCTTATTGCTCGCACTCACCTGGGCCCTCCTTCCTTTTCCTGGACTTTATTGTGGCGGGATTTATCGTGCCACTACTTTATTACTTGTAACGGTTACCCTCGTTTTTCCTTTCACCGAATGGACCCCCCCATTTACATAACCTCTTCAACACGGCAAGGGTGGACTGCGGTGAACCAGTCGTATACTATAGATTAAGGTAATCGTAACGCAGGATATTTGTATGATCGATTGTATCACTACTTTTTTCGTAAGTACATAATCTGTAATTGAGAGCTATATTTCAATTACTGTTATATCGCTAAATTTAAGCGTATTACACGCTTAATTATGAATGGTAATTATAATTACTTTTTCAATATTCAATTACTCTATTCATATGCAAATTCAATATTGTCATTTAGTTTAGTTTGGAAATATATTCCTGTTCTCTCTGCTGTTTATTTGAATTATAAGTTTATCACAATTTCAATGTGTGTATTCCACAACAATTTCCCTAATATCAACATTGAATATATACACATTTATATGAATTAACAGTTTTTTTAAAGTGTTGACATTATAATCATTATTTTTAGCAATTCTGTTTACGAAAATCTGTGATTTTCTGATGTGGCCATACTTCTGTTTTTGTAATGCTCCCATCTTAAAAGGTGAACTTATTCATTTTCTTTGGTTATCAATTAAATTAAACTATGAAATGTAGAAATTTATACATACATGTTTTTCAGCCATTAACTTTGATAAGTCACACGAGGATGCAGCTTCCTTAAGCCATGTCTAGATTGGCTTATTCTGTGGGATTGCCACTGTAGATGTAGATAAAATCTCTGAACATGTAGCATTTAGTGTACTAGCTTTGATGTTTGCAATTACAGAATAATCTCTGGAATATTAGAGCAATAATGGATCAGGAATGGGAACATTTAAGGAGAATGTATAAGGTGTGGGGAGGGGCGTATACAAACACTCGCATTGGAGCATAGAATAAGGAGACTGTACAGGGTGTGGGGCGGGCAAGGGGCGTATACAGATGCTCACATTGGAGCATACAATAAGGAGAATGTACAGGATGGGGGGTGGACAAGGGGCGTATATAGATGCTCACATTGGAGCATATGACAAGTTGAAGCTGTTGAGCAAGTTGTGTTGCCGTATAGTGTGCCACGCAGAATTTCTGCGTAGGTACAGTAAATTTGCATGAATGTGACTAACTAGAAATGGGGACAGTGAAACCAATTCTTAGAATTACTGACAGCTTGATAGAGGATCTTTACACATTTTGAATGTATTTAAAGGAGTCCCATATAACACATGGAGCCCTGAAATGTATCAGATGGGGTGCCCAACTGACTATGGTATAGTGTTTGCTTTAACAGTGTGATCATGCTGTGCATGTGGTCTGGATTTGTGTACTTTTTTAAGTTGATGTTGAATTGGGCAGCATATTGGTGGAGTTCTCTTTATAATTCATGTACAATTCATTTTGCAAGTTTTATTTGGCAATTTTTGATAGAAATGATGGGTAAAGTTTTGAAGTATGTATGCTTGCTTTTGGCTTTTGGTAGGATTCTGGTTTATTTTATTCTAATTTAGTCAAACCAAGACATGCATTTATAATATTCTACAATTTGTGGCATTGGTGTTGTGCAATATGCCATGTTTATTAAACTGTGGAATTATTTTAATTCGCGGGCCAATGTTAGTGGTAACCAACTTTTGCTGTGTTTGTGGACATAATTCGTGGTAATTGATAAATAATGCAAATGCAGTATTATACTTAAGATTAAAAAGGAAAATAAAACATGTTCGTTTGGACTTAAATTGGGTAAGAGTGACCCACGAAATCCACGAACATTGATCCACCACGAACAATGATTCCACAGTACATGTTATCAGTATTAAAGGACATTTTATATGTACAATGTATTGTTGTTTAATTGGAAGTAGAATTAGACTATAGATAAAGGGAAGGTATACAGCTACTACTATATAATCACCTTACAATTCTCATAGCATGCATTGAATAATATTTTGGTAAGAAGTACATAAGTAGCGGATTGTTTGTTTAAATTCTTTATGTTCACGAGTTATTTTGGACATAAATTGAACTTTCTAATGTTTCAAGAAAGTGACTTGAATGTTTGCTATTTCATTACTTTTGTCTCTATTCATATTGTGGTCTGCATCTGGTTATTCCTTCATCCACTCCTACAAGACCACATATGAATAGAGACAAAAGCAATGAAATAGCAAACATTCAAGTCATTTTTGAAACATTAGAAAGTTCAATTTATGTCCAAAATAATTCGTGAACATAAAGAATTTAAACAAACAATCCGCTATTATGTACTTCTTACCAAAATATTATTCAATGCATGCTATGAGAATTGTAAGGTGATTATATAGTAGTAGCTGTATACCTTCCCTTTATCTATAGTCTAATTCTACTTCCAATTAAACAACAATACATTGTACATATAAAATGTCCTTAATACTGATAACATGTACTGTGGAATCATGTTCGGTGATCAATGTTCGTGGATTTCGTGGGTCACTCTACTCCAATTTAAGTCCAAACGAACATGTTTATTTTTCCTTTTAATCTTAATAAATATGCCATTTGCATTATTTACTCTAATTACCACGAATAAATTATGTCCCACAAACCAGCAAAAGTTTGGTTACCACTAACATTGGCCCCCGCGAATTAAAATAATTCCACAGTTTAATAAACATGGCATATATGCACAACACCCCAATGCCACAAATTGTAGAATATTATAAATGCATGTCTTGGTTTGACTAATATAGAATAAAATAAACCAGAATCCTACCAAAAGCCAAAAGCAAGCACTACATCACTTAAAACTTTACCATCATTTCTATCAAAAATGCCAAAAAAAACTTGCAAAATGAATTGTACATGAATTATAAAGAGAACTCCACCAATATGCTGCCCAATTCAACATCAACTAAAAAAGTACACAAATCCAGACCACATGCACAGCATGATCACACTGTTAAAGAAACACTTATACCATAGTCAGTTGGGCACCCCATCTGATACATTTCAGGCTCCATGTGTTAATATGGGACTCCTTTAAATACTTCAAAATGTGTAAGATCCTCTATCAAGCTGTCAGTAATTCTAAGAATTGGTTTCACTGTCCCATTTCTAGTTGGTCACATTCATGCAAATTTACTGTACCTACACAGAAATTCTGCGTGGCACACTTATAATCACATTTATACGGCAAACACAACTCGCTCAACAGTGAAAGTTGTTTACAGGTAAATAACTGCTTTGAGATTTGGGGAGATAGTTACAATCTTTATTGTTATTTATAAAGAAAAACCTGATGCACAAAATTTGGCAGATTTGCTGGTCTACTCCATCAACTATTATGTACACACCTCCTCCATCTATCTATTGCATTTAATCCCATAGTTACTGTATACTACCAGATATAAAAGATGTATACATCATTATCTATTAATGTAATTATAGTATTCTTGCAAAAAACAGCATAAAACTTTGTCATATGCTCCAATGTGAGCATCTATATACCGCCTCTTGTCCACCCCCCACCCTGTACATTCTCCTTATTGTATGCTCCACTGTGAGTATCTGTATACTCCCCTTGCCCACCCCCCCCCCCACCCCCCATCCTGTACATTATCCTTATTGTATGCTCCAATGCGATATCTGTATACGCCCCTTGCCCACCCCCCACCCTGTATATTTTCCCTATTGTATGCTCCAATGCGAGTGTTTGTATACGCCCATCCCCACACCTTATACATTTCTCCTTAAATGTTCCATTCCTGAACCATTTGCTCAATATTCCAGAGATTCTTCTGTAATTGCAAACATCAAAGCTAGTACACTATAGCTACTACATGTTCAGAAATTTTTCACATCTACGATGGCAATCCCACAGAAATAAACCAATCTAGACATGGCTTACAGGAAGCTGCTCCTCCGTTGGACTTTCACAAGTTATGGCTTGAAAAACATGTATGTATATAATTTCTACATTTCATAGTTTATATTTAATTGATAACCAAGAAAATGAATAAGTTGCCACCTTTTTAAAGATGTCAGACATATAAAAAGCAGAAGTATGGCCACATCAGAAAATCACAGATTTTCGTAAACAGAATTGCTAAAATAATGACTTATTTCAAATGTGTTACAACTTTAGAAAAACTGTTAATCATAAAATAAAAGGATATCTATTATTGCGTGATTTGATATTTGCTCTATCAAACTCGTTGAAATATGTATTTATTCGCGAGGCGTGCCGAGCGGTAATAAATACACATTCAACGAGTTTGATAGAGCAAAATAAAATCACACAATAATAGATATTCTATTTATCTCATTCACTCTGCCTATCACTTTAATTTTGATATCCCCAATACAAAGAACAGCTGATAGAAATTTGCGTCATCGAAGCAGTTTTGATTTGTCGTGTTTCCTACGCGAGAAAAAAGAAAATGCAATAAATATTGCAACATATTTCTATTCATACCATAAATTAGATCATTAAAGGACATTTGAATGATTAAACATACTTATTTATTTAAATTCATTAAATACTTGATTTTCTTTTTAAATTTTCCGAGTATTGGTGACGTAACACCAATGACGTTGGGCCTACATCTTTGAAAAAAAGTTTTCGTTGCGAGTTTTTTTTTGAATCACCCAACGATCAAGGACAGTGGTTTGTGGACTAATATTACTTTCAATAAATAAAACGGTGTTCAGGAACAATTGTTTGTAAATGGAATTACAATGCTTTCAAAATTAAATTTTTACGTATCTTGGATTATTATCGAATCGATGGGAAGAATATTCAGATCATGACCATTTTTGAAACAAGGTAGGCCTAAAATATTTCATATTCGTTACGTCTAGAATGTCTCTAAAGTATGGAATATTCCTGCTATCTCAGGCATTT
>CAJDSM010023808.1:7886-29432 GCA_903981925.1 Ostrea lurida | reverse complement strand
TGAGTTCGCCGGAGACAGATACATAATTATTTTGACACCAGTTCGTCACAGTCATGTCAGTCCTCAGTTCCATGGGTCTATTTTTATGTATCACGACAAAAATCCTCTGAAACCGCTCGAACAGATATTTCTAGTGAAACTATGTAGTTTGAGAAACAAAACCACTGATAAGATAGTGCATTATTGCCTCAGGAAACATTCTGATTCAATTATTTTTCGGTGCAGTAACTGCCACCTTTTTGAACTTAGACAAAAAATTTGGCCTACATATTTAAAAACTATACTATAATTTTAGAATCACAAACAACGTTTGTCGAAAGCACGCCCGTAGGACTCCCTCTCTGAAAACCTGCCAACACGAAATTAATCCCGTCGAAACACCTTTGAGTGATAAGAGAACATTACTACGTGTAGTCAATGGGCGCCATATACTATCCGCAAATTCTGGATTCATGTTTTTTTTCGAGGTTAATTATAGCCCCCCCTTGACCTTCTTCAACCAAATTTAACACTGAATGGAAGAAGGATAATTATTGTATGTATGTTCTAATTGAAAAGAAATTTTAGAAATAAAATCCTAGTATATCATAAGTTATCAATTATGTGGTATGCCATTTATAACCGATATATTGCATGTTTAGAGTTTCCTACCTGATATGCCCAAAGACTAACATTTCAAGCATGTGAGAGACGCTATAGGGTTGTGAGCTTGCTCACTTTTTCTTTATTTGAGAAAAATTAGAGTGGGCTTATTACACTGGCCAACTGGATTTAATAAGGGATTATGTGCAAATCTTATGTAGACAATATGACTAAAGTACAGATCTATATTGTAATAAATATATATAGGTTTTTACAACATTGGGACTGACTTTGTCGGATTGCTTAATTAATTTGCATATATTATGATGAATGTACAAGGGTATAGATCAAAGGAATTTTTATGAAAGTGAATCTACCACTAATTATTGGTTTTCAAAATAAAAAAAAACAACCAAGGACCGAACCCAGAAAATAAACAGCGAAACAATAAGAAAACCACAACAAACCGAAAAAATCCGAAAACACACCACAGGGCCGTAAGGCCCTCAGTCCTAGCTCCTACAAAAAAACAATTATGGAACACCCTAGAATAAAAATTTAGCATCATCATCTTTTAGCGACACCCCAACCATTTTACTAACGCGAAAAAACACACATTGAAAATGCGATTCTGCACTGATGTCAGACCAAGTGCGCACAGAGACCGAAAAAAAAGAAAAAAAATCAACTCTTACAAAACAACAAATCTTGTTCCCTACTGGCCATCAGCTTGAATTGAACCAACAAAACAGCCCCAACATCAACAACTAAGAAATAGGAATAATAAAAAAAAAAAAAATTCTAACAGCTGATCTCCCTGGCAAATGCCCACATGTACTTGCTGCTTTTGCAGAAATTATTCTAAAATTTAGCCTTATTATGACACCCTCTGAAACCCTTTCTCGATTAAAACTTCATATAAACTTATTTCGACCGGCATATTATTACTGAGTTGTTTTGTATTTGAATTTTATTGCTCACAGAAGGTAATCCCAAGAAGTGATGGCTAGTATGAGAGACAAGAGAGACTGAACAAGAGACCATCGCCCGAAGGGAAATGCGAATCCTACCCGCAACGACAAAAGAGGAAAAACACACAATGACATCCCTGAATGAGGAGGAGATATGAGGAGCGAAGAGAACAAGACGAGACGAAAACCCACTCAACAAACGTAACTAACCTCCAATCTAGGAATGGTAGATACGGCCCCGAACCAACCAACCAACAAAAGACCACAAAAAACCACAACCCAATAAACAACCGAAATCCTCCCCCGCTGTATAACCCAGCAAATAACATCTCAAGACTACCCATACAATACATAACGAATGTACGATGACAACCATGGAAGCAGTAACGGTAACAACATGATAGATAATCTACACCAAATACAAATAACCAAAACACACCACTGCATCATTTCTTTATGTACTCACCCCATAATTAGTACGACAGAACCAAAGGACACACCTCTACCTGGAAACACACGGGTCATGACACACAACCTGCAGTCAATCTCATCACTCCGAGAAAAATTTAGAGTGGGCTTATTACACTTGGCCAACTGGATTTAATAAGGGATTTTATGTGCAATCTTATGTAGACAATATGACTAAAGTACAGATCTATATTGTAATACATATATATAGGTTTTATACATTGGGACTACTTTGTCGGATTGCTTAATTATTGCAGTATTATGATGATGTACAAGGGTAGATCAAGGAATTTATGAAAAGTGAATCTACCACTAATTTTGGTTTTCAAATAAAAAAAAAAGGGGGGGGGGGTGTTCCAGCTTCAAAATTGGCTGTTTAGATCTTTTTTTAGCGACCTTTTCTGATGAATGGATCTGCCACTGATGTATCGAAGAGGGATAACTCAACTTTTACAACAATTTGTTTACTGGCACTGTTGAACATAAACTAGTTAATAGATAAAAAAAATTTAAGCTGTTCTTGGTGCCTTACTCTGTTTTGCAGTATTCTAAAATTGCCTATTATATCTGAAAATCCTTCTCATTAAATCATATAAAACTATTCAGACCGGCATATTATTAACTGGTTGTTTTGTAATTATGAATTTTATATGCAGAAGAGATCAAGAATGATGATAGTGAGGAGAAGAGAGATGAAGAGAAATCGGAGGATGGTCTGACGAAGGGGGAATCTGATGAGGAGGAGATTGAGGAGGAGGAGGAGACGACTAAGTACATCACTGAGGTGTACGCCCCGGTCCTTGTATCCGTACATCAGGACTCCTACATCCGATTCTGGACAATGGAGGTAACGTACTGTAGATTTACAATATAATGCACATTTGTGTTTTATACGCAACACAACACCCCCTCCTGTTGAGGTCTGAAAATTGAGGGGGAAAATGCAGTTTTTATGTATGATATGTGGCAAAAATTTTGACCAAGCAGTAAGCTTGGCTTTATATACTTTGTAATAATTTTCACTGAATTGTAGAAATAATGTAAATTCTATATAGCACAAGATTTGCAGCACATGAATGAAAATTCTTTAGATAACAGTAATCTTGATTCTATACATCATGGTAATCTTCAGGGTCTAAAGGAAGTAATGGTAATTTCAATAAAGCATGAAGTATTTTAGCACTGAAGTTTTAATAGAATCAAAGATGACATTGAAGATATAAAATCAAAATATTGATCAGAACAAGCATTGAACAGGCAGTACTCAACACAAAAAGATGTGATATATCATCCTCCTTGTTAATTATTAAATGATAATGATCAAAGCTATTGATTAATGCCATAAATGTTTGGTGCTCTTTCTGTAAAAACAATGCTTTGGAGGCAGTAGTGAATTTATAGAAAAATTCAAACATATTAACCCTCCACAATATCGCTGCATTAAGGTAGGTAGAATATATCACATCAGTCGCTTGCTGCAAGTAACCACATATTTTGAGACCCACAAAAATCTGATGCAACAGGCAGAAAGTTTTCCATAAAGGAAGCAGATGTTCTTCTCAGGAAAGATTACAACAAGTATCTTAAGCCCAGGCATCAGTCAAAATCAAGTGACAAATGCACGTGTTCATAACAATGGCTGTGTAAGGAGTGCTGCAGACCACCATCTTATAATTTTGCGACACTTTTTTTTTTGAGCAAGGAAGGTTATTCCTGGTGCTCACAGAAACATTTTGTTAATTATCATTTATAAACCTTTAACATAAACTTCTCCAACATATTAACTTTGTTTTTTTTTGGCATGTGGCAAGGCATTAAACATTTTTAAAATGGATGCATACACGGTGATGAAAATTGAGGTCCAATGAATTTTTATTGGCTGTTTCATAATAATCAAGGTATTTACCGATTAATAAGTATCACATTTTCTGCAGTTTAATGTTCCAGCATTAATTTTTCATGCATTGATTTTTGCTTTCAAAACACCTTCAGTAGGTCATTGATGTTGAGGATGTACTGAAATTTGGCGACCATTGCCATAGGTGAATGATTTTGATGTTGTTTGTATTTTTACAGGGGCAGCTACTAAGGGAGGTTTCTGCTGTAACTCGGAGGACGGGAATGCCGGTCACCAGTATCGCACACGATGAAAACTGTTTAAATGTTAATGGACGGGGATCATCACAGTAATCATTATTACATTAGTGTTTAGTATGTGTTACATTATTACATTAGTGTTTAGTATTGCACACGACGAAAACTGTTACTGTATAATGACGGGGACATCAGTAAGTGTTACATTATTACATTAGTGTTTTAGTGTGTTTACATTATTACATCATGTGTTTAGTATCGCACATGACGAAAACTGTTACTGTATAATGACAGGTGACATCAGTAACTGTTACATAATTACATTAGTGTTTAGTATCGCACACAATGAAAACTGTTACTATATAATAACGGGGGACATCAGTAAGTGTTACATTATTACATTAGTGTTTAGTATCGCACACAACGAAAACTGTTACTGTACAATGACGGGGACATCAGTAAGTGTTCATTATTACATTAGTGTTAGTATGTGTTACATTATTACATTAGTGTTTAGTATTGCACACGACGAAAATGTTACTGTATAATGACGGGGGACATCAGTAAGTGTTACATTATTACATTAGTGTTTAGTGTGTGTTACATTATTACATCAGTGTTTAGTACGCACATGACGAAACTGTTACTGTATAATGACAGGTGACATCAGTAACTGTTACATTATTACATTAGTGTTTAGTATCGCACACAATGAAAACTGTTACTGTATAATAAGGGGACTCAGTAAGTGTTACATTATTACATTAGTGTTTAGTATCGCACACAACGAAACTGTTACTGTAACAATGACGGGGGACATCAGTAAGTTTACATTATTAATTAGTGTTTAGTATGTGTTACATTATTACATTAGTGTTTAGTATGCACACGACGAAAACTTACTGTTATATGACGGGGGACATCAGTAAGTGTTACATTATTACATTAGTGTTTAGTGTGTGTTACATATTATTACATCAGTGTTTAGTATCGCCATGACGAAAACTGTTACTGTATAATGACAGGTGACATCAGTAACTGTTACATATTACATTAGTGTTTAGTATCGACCACAATGAAAACTTGTTACTATATAATAACGGGGACATCAGTAAGTGTTACATTATTACATTAGTGTTTAGTATCGCACACAACGAAAACTGTTACTGTACAATGAGGGGGACATCAGTAAGTATTACATTAGTGTTTAGTATGTGTTACATTATTACATTAGTGTTTAGTATTGCACAAGATCGAAAAACTGTTACTGTATAATGACGGGAGACATCAGGAAGTGTTACATTATTACATATGTGTTTAGTATCGCACACAATGAAAACTGTTACTGTACAATGACGGGGGACATCAGTAAGTGTTACATTTAGTATTGCACACGATGAAAACTGTTACTGTATAATAACGGGGGACATCAGTAAGTGTTACATTATTACATATGTGTTTAGTATCGCACACGATGAAAACTGTTACTGTATAATAATGGGGGACATCAGGAAGTGTTACATTTATTACATAGTGTTCATGTTTAGTAGTAACTGCATGGCTGTGAGAGGTTATTGTGTAATTTGATGATATTGTATTTTTTAAAAGTCAATTCCTAAGTATTTGGTCTCTTTTCTAGAGGGATATCTGACATTATGGAGCGTTAGCAAACTCTTGAAGAACCCGGAATCCACGGAGCAGGTCAGTATCGTCGACTGCCCTATTTCAGTGACTGACCTAAATCGGTGACCTTTTGTTTACGTGTGTTCTAGGCTGTTTTCGGGTGTTGACTACATCATCTCTTTACCGTAGTGCTTGTAAACATACTGGGAGTTCGTATTCAATATTTTTTTTCCGATAATGAAGCACAAAGTGGTTAGTTTGCAAGCTATGAACAGCAGCACCCGAAATTTGCCCACTTGCTCATCATTTTTTAGGCATACCTTGAATTCAATATAAAGTATGCAAAAGTCTGTAATGTCTCATTACATCAGTATGAAAACGTCCGTATACAATCATGTAGGTCTGCTCTTATTATTGTCACATGATACCTGTGTACGTCACCTGTATTTAAAAGGTCACCGAAATAGGTGACGTCAACATTTCCGAGTTAAATCTGACATGTGTTTTCATTACTACGATATATTCAAATAATGGATTAATAGATTGGCAGTTTTTGGATGGGAATAAAGGAATTTAGTTGCTTTATTAGTAGGTACATTATTTATTTATTTCATCCAAGTAATTAATGAGGAAACCACTGTTTACCACTAAGGTCACCGAAACTGGTCACTCGACGATACATGTTGATTAATTTGAAATGCCGTGCAAGTTTTACAGTTGGGGATTTACCTAAAAAAAAAAAATACGAAAAGTGAAGAAAGCCCACATCAGGCAAGGTCACCGTCCTTAGAAATATTTTATTTTCAGAATGCAGTAAAACAGCTAATTTGTTGGCGAGCTCACTTGGTAAAGATTGTCTCCCTTATGTACATAGACAAACTGAAGGCTATATTTTCGGGGTCTACAGATGGATCAGTAAGGTAATTTGAATGCTTTTGATTAATAATATATCAAGGGTACGTTTACGACTTTTCTGTGCAGTTACATCCATAAGAAATGTAAATAACTTTGAAGTTTATATGAATATGCATTGTGCTAATTTTTTTGAATTTCATATTTTTTCATTTGTATATTGCCTTTTCTCTGTACAAGACAAACTGGGGTTTTTTAAGAGATGAAATGTAAGGGTGTATTTGATTATTTACAGGGTATGGTGGGGTCACAAAGGTCGTTTTATAGGGTTTTTCAGCCAGCATAGACCTTTTGTGTTTCCGAGGAATGAAGAATCTGCAGGGCCCGCAACATTGCCTTATGACATTACAGAGGTAGGTCTACTTTTCCAAATGATACAGTATATTTTGTATGAAGTCTGATGAGTAGAACTGGATGTGAAAGGTCTGTGTGTATTGCAGGCTCCCCTTGCCCCGGTCAAAGTAAAAAGTGCCAAACAGAAAATCAGAACCAAGGACAACATCAAGTTCCCGCTTGTGGTGGATTATGAAAGGTTTGTGTTATTTCATTTGAAGGTGTGTTGGCTTTGTGTAGATTATAAACCCTATCTCAGTGATTTATTGAAATATTACAGGTGGCAACCGTTCAGACGCTCAGCATACAATCGAGATAGACAGACAACAAGTCGTAAAAAACGTATCCCCCAGCCGGAGGATAGAAAATTTTTTGGAGCGCTTATCAAGCCAAAGGTGAATATTACTTGAGCTCTGTCAATGTGTAGAATAATGGAGAGGTTGAGTTATTCAATTTTACAAACATTCTGTCTTTAATGATACTATTTCTATGCCATGCTGTGGTATTGAGATTTGTTTTATGTAGTAGTTAGTTTTTGAGGGTGTTTATGTTTGTATGTTCATGTGATTTACAACCAAATTAACTGATGAATCAAATGGGTTTATAGGTATCCATTCTTTTTTTTTCACTAATACACAAAATTCATCCTCACTCTGTGTTGTTTCAGAGAAGATTCAGACAACTTGAATCATTGAAAAGAAACCGGGTAACAAAACGCATGTTTTGACTAAAGGTCACTGCAAAGAATCATTCAGAATGAGCAGTGAAGGAAATTGTTTGCAAATATAAAGTTTTCCTAAAGTTCTATTTGAATTTTACTGTAATATATATGTTCCTCAACAAATAAATTGTAAATAGAAATTCTTTGAGACTGAATATCCTTTTTAATACATGCAGAATTTAATTTCAGGATTATTTAAAGAAGGTTTTGTCCCACACTAAAAAATCGGTAAATAAGAAAGTAGACAGCATTCGCTAGTGGTACTGTAGGGATGTGGTGTAGTTGCACTGTTGTGACACTGTAACATTATGTAGGTCACTAGTGAATCATGGGTAAAGTCATGTGACATATATCATTTACATAATGTACATCAGAATGCAACATAACAAAAGTACTTGTGTCAAGGACTTTGTCAAACAGGTAAAGTGTACATATATGTATTATTTTGATATTTTCTTTTGAATTGTTACATCTGTTGTAGTATTTCAGCTTGGTGGTGTATTTCAATATCTGATGCTTCATAGTAGATAAAAAATGTTAAAATTTCTACATTTTAGTTCATATAGAAATTAATTGAAATAATGGGCAGGAGTGTTTACTAGAGGAGCACTATAAAAAAAAATGTTTTTTGATTTAAGTTGGAGGGTTTTGGGGGGAGGGGGGATTTTTGGTGTGTTTTTGGTTTTTTTATTGTTTTTGGTTTTTTGGTTTTTTTTTTATATCTTCATTAATTTAATATATTATTTCATAAATAATTTTTTTTTTAAATAATCAGTTCCTATGTACTATAGTTGTAAAGAATATATTTTGTGACATAAATTTACTGTATCAATTGGCAATTACAATTGTCTTACTTTGTGATGTGAATGAAGTACTGGTGACAGGTATTCTCAAGTCTGTGACTGCACACCTAGTAAATTGCATGTGGGTGACTGAAATATGTTTAGAATAGCAAACACAGTATATTTTCTATTGTCAGACATGTGTGCTTGTTTTCATTCAATACAGTCAAACCTCGTTATCTAGAACTTGATGGGACCAAGAAAAAAGTTCGAGATATCCGTGAATTCGAGATATCGAGAGTAAAAATACTAAAGAAAATAGGTGGTTGGGACCTCCAAATCAGTTCGACATAACCATGGTATTCGAGATATCAGTGTTCGAGATATCGAAGTTCAACTGTATTTTTATTATTTATAGATAATTTGGTTGTTTGTAAAAGTTTTGTATTTCAATATTTCTGACAATGTCATTGTATGTAACTAATTAATTACATCAAGTCAGAGACTCTTCCAAACTCTATCTTAAAAGAAAGACATTTATAACATTTTTATTTTGGAAAACCCTATGATTTTCAGACCAAAGATTATGAAATTTGTTTGACAACATTGCAATATGGGTAATTTAGCTAAAAACATGTTTTTCTTTCATGCAGGCCTACAATCATCACCTGGAAAGTTTTAACACTGCGGACAAAAACCAGGGTGCTGTGTTTAGGGCCTTGCCCGTCTATCGAGTAAGATTTTGTATATTTACAAGTTTTGTATGTGAACTGAAGTTGTTGATTCTATTACATTTGGTTTGGTATTTACCACTTTGTTGCCTAATTGACATAACTAGAGGTGGGCTGGATATTCATTTCAGATAAAAACTCCAAAGAAAGTGACAATTCCAGAACCGAGCTACAAAATTCCAATGGAAGACGAATCACAGAGTTACCTCTTTGGAAACACCAGCAAGGTAAGAATTGGGTTATGTACATGTACATAGGATGATAAATGTTGGTGGTAGCGATCTACGTAAGATACAAGTACACAACAGATTGTGCATGGTTTAGTGAATATTTAATTTACATACATGTATTGACACAGTCACACCATGCCAAATGTGATATATTTGGGACACATTCTAATTATAAAAAAGGACTAACATATTCAGAGAGGTCCCTTACAAGAAAATGGGATAATTTTTAGCTGACCTCTGTTCCACCTTTGAAATCTTAGCAACTTAATGAAGTTTGATCATTTGCTAATTGGCAGGGCTACATTGAAAAACATACCAAGTACATTATTGGTAGCAGTTTGTATTTTGTTCAGAAGTACTTTCTTGTTGCATGTGTGTGTAATTAATGGTATATTTTTAACAAATTCTGACCAGTAAAATTAATATTTTGAGGTGACGTATACATGACATTAACAGCATGTCTCCTTCATGTAAAGAAATGACAATGTATTGACAGATATTGTGTTCTAGAATGGAAGTTTGGACACAAGTCATTCACCTTACAGCATGAACACTTGTAAAGATATGTAGGCTAACATGTACCTAACACAATACTGCATGATTCTGTTTAACAATGAAATAATTTACAGGAAAAAGTGGAGTGAAACGAAGGTGTAGGTATATAAAGTGCAGCTTTTATCACCGGTTTTACTGCCACTGTTTAATGTTCATTTTGAATTCCACTAATAATTTACTCAGTAAAATTGAAGTTCTGTACACATTATCTACCAACCAGTATTCTAGAATGATTTAATGAAATAGTTTTGTAAGTGTTAATTACTAATAAAGTGTGGGTAAATGACGTGTAATAGCTATAGATACACTTTTACAATTTCACAATTATTATGCAGGGAAAGGTATCATGGCACATAAGACACAAAGATTATTCAACATTATCATATTTGCTTCATGAAATTATTGAATAATAGTGCTTTTGATTTGAAAATATCAGGTGATTATCACAAAAAAAGTCTTTTTCAAAAAGTTCTGGGAAATTACAGAAATGTGTTGATTCAAGGAGATGCATGATTGATTTAATGAGTGTTTTATGTTTTCTAATACCTGTGTGTCTACCCTTAGTCTGTGTCCCACACTGCCCCACCCCAGGTCACCCCAAGGAAGCCCCAATATGTGCCCCACATGACCCGCATCTATCAGGCCTTGAAGGCCGACCCCAAACTCAGATACCCCCGTCTGAGAAGCAGAAGACGCTAGGTAAGAAATGGGAGTGGGCTAGACACGGGAGTGGGCTAGACGTCTGCACAATGAAATCACATGAGCACCTTTGTGGGCACCTGGGCTGTAACACAATACACAGGTAGAACTAGCACAGCATGGGCTTGGGAATGAGTCTGTTGTGGCATGAGTTAGAATACTGCACATATTAAGGTTTTCCTGCACACAAAGTGGAATATTGAATGTGTTGGTCTATTGGAGGGGCACTGGATAAATCAGTCACATCAAGTAACTCTCCAGCATCCACTGTGTAATGAATATTCATATGTACTTGTGGAAAGGTGTTGGTGAAGAACTAGTGAAATGATGTGGTGAAATACTGTATATCAACTATTCATTTCGTAATTTACCAGTACTATAATAAACCAGTGTGACTAGGTAATTTATGCAAAGGAACCTCTACACACCAAGAAAAAAATTCTTTCTGAGCGTTGAAAAAAAAAATCATTTTTAAAAAGATGAATATTTTAAGTTGTGTAATTCTAAAGGCATTTTCAACCTTGCCAGATACTGAAGATGTGAATAAAATAGAATATAATAACAAGGGGTATCAGAAAGTGTTACATTATTACATTAGTGTTTAGTATCGCATACGATACTGAAGATGTGGATAAAATAGAATATATAATTTTGAGGAAAATATATATAGTTTATGTTACACTTAGTAGCAGTGTAAGTTTTGAAGGGAAATAACTCTTATAATTTCTCGGAACTCCAAATGATTACTCTTTTCATTTTGGCACACGGAATAGTATTTATGGACAGGTCACTCGAAGCGTAAAAAATACACCAAATTGGAGACTCTTCACGTGCAGTATGTAAACGACCCGTAAATATGAGAGTCATTGAAAGACTATTTTTGATGACGATGGGCTTGTTGGGAAACTCGCGGGAAATTCTCGCAACGCGGCGAAAAGTTCGTTTAAAGTACTTCCGATTGAAGTAATGAAATTCAGATCTGATAATAACTGATTGATAATCACGAACTTGATGAGGAGAAGGAGAGTGGTGCACAGAACCAAGGCTTTGATAATTTGCATTTTTGACTAATGGACAATGGGCTAGAATCGCCGTGTCTTACTTCTGCGTGTTGTTGACAGTGAAGCTAGGATTTAATTAAGGATCTTAATTGGTACCCTAAAACTGGGTGCACAAGACAGTACCCATCTTTTCTGTAGAGAACGCGATACAATTTTGCTTCGTCGTTTAACTTGGCAAAGAGTACTGCACGGGCTTTCTCGAGTGCTAAAAGCTCCATACTGTTTGTTGATAGTAGCGTGTGAATTTGATGACGATTTTTTTTTCATTACACAGAGTACATGGTGATGACAAATTATGTAAAATAGTAAATAACATAGGTAAAGTAGGAAAGATATAAGAAATGAATCTTATATTTTTTATTTTTTCGGCGTGATGCAGGTATATTTTAATTTTTATTTCACGTGATCACCTAGCGCCGATTCTCATTGGTTGAAACACCTTTTTAAGAATTGAGGTGATTTTTTTCGATCATGTACTGAACAACGAGTAAAGTCCAATGAACATTATTTGTTTGTTGCAGATATAAATTTAAATGATAAGAAATAAATCTTATATTTTTTCGGTGATAATTCAGGTTATTCACGGAGATTTTAGACGGTAAAACTTTTCAATAATGCGCTTCGGCGCATTTGATGTGGTTTACCATCTAAAATTCGGTGATACCTTCATCACCCGAAAAAATATAAGATTCATTTCTTATTATCACCGAATTTCGCGCATTGATAAAAAGTTTTTACCGATCTAAAATCTCGGTGATAGCCTGCATATCACCCGAAAAAATATAAGATTTATTTCTATCATTTAATTTTATATTACACAACAAAAATAATGTTAGATTAGACTTTTAACTGTTGTTCAGGTACGTGATGACAAAATCACTTCAATTCTTAAAAGGTGTTTAACCAATGAGAATCGGCCTAGTGGATCAGTAAATAAAATTAACTCTGATGCATGTTGGCATTCAGATATAATTCATATTGCATTGGCAAAACGGTCCAACATTGTGTAGCATTTGCTAAAAAATTTGCTATTCTATTTGTTTACTATCTATGATTTAGTTTAACCCATTTAAATGCCTGACTATGAACTTTTTCTTCAAGTTTCAGTATTGAATTCGCAGTACTTAAACGGCAGTTAGCTCGGGTAAAGTGCATGCTGATCTGAAGATGCTAATCCATGTTTGCAATAATACATTAAGTAGGACTGATTCAGTAATTTTTTCCCCAAACAATATATGTCTCAAATTATCTTTGCACTTAGTTTAATGTTAAATTATAGTTGTCTAATTAAACGTAGTCGTTTTTGTATTGTTAACATATTTTTTTTTTTTAAAGTGAACTAGACCCTTATTAGTTTTAACCTTGTTAGTCCTTCAATAAATAGAGAATATACATACCTATTTCCATATCACACCCTGTATCAGCCCGAGACACCAATATCAGCCCGAGGGCCGAAGGCCCGAGGGCTGATATTGGTCGAGGGCTGATACAGGGTGTGATATCGGAAATAGGTATGTTTTATTATGTTTATTACATACTTAGTATTAACATACAAAACAAGTCATATTAAACCAAATAAATTTTAAATCACTTTAAAATAAACTGATAGTGATTCATGTACATGTGTATACTACATAAATGATGAAGCGGGTAAATAAGCAAAGAAAGGGGTTCGCGGAACGAGGTGTTCCGCACAGCGGAGGGCCTGATATGGATTTGCAGGGCTGATACAGGTTATCAGGCCCTAGGGCTGATACGGCTATTGTGATGCATCTGTATCGCACATTGCAAAAACTACTAAGTATGTAATAAAAATCCATAATTGTCTTGCACTACTGTGTCTAATGAAATATATTGAGAATTATTTCATAATACATTATCACTTACAGCATGAAAATAAAAGTTAAACTGAGAGTTATATGGGGGGGGGGAAGTGGGTGTGTTATGTTTTTGTTTTTATTCATTATTTTAACATTTTTGGCATGTAATATTACAATATATCCAAAATACATGTTATCAAAAGATATGATTTTTTTATCAGATACATCCATTAACTATTTCTGCAAATGATTTATTGGTGAAAGGATTTATGGTTTACCTGCAAATTTTCGTCGGCAACAAAATTCACTCCATTGTTTGATGCCGGTTTTTAATTCGTTGATTTTGTTTACAGGCCCCGGCTGCCAAAATGCAAAGACGTCAAACAACGGTAAACATTAGGCCGCCAGGTGGCAGTGTGCTGGGCTCTTCAACTAGTCGTTCTGTAGTGTCTTCTAGCCTTATGACCCCGTCACCAAGGAGACATAGTCGAATATCTTAAACTGTAAAACAATTTTATGATGGGACCAATATATTGGCGTTCCTTACAAGCATTCTGTGATCACGTGTTTGCAGTGCTAGTGTTAAGGTAAATGACTCTTGTGTTAACTCTATGTGCATTATACGAAACTAATTTATTGTTCAGTTACATTTCTACACAGAAATGAAGAATTTCTATTGTGTTATATGAACGTATATATTTTGTTAAACTGGAATTTTATGAAATAAAAAGGAGAGAAAATGTTGCACCACAATATCATATGGTCATTTTCATCATTGCGATCTTTTTTTATTGACGATTTCTGGATCAACATTCAACAATGAAAAGAAGATAACGAATAGTGATTAATCTCTTAAGCCCCAAACAGAATACAAAACGAGTTGGGCAAACATGGACCGCTGGATACACCAGAGGTGGTGTCAGGTGTCTAGGAGGAGTAAGCATTCCCTGTCGACCGGTCACATTGCCCATTGTCTTTATCTGTAAACGGGGTAATCCATAGTCAAAATCAAGTGTTTAAAGAACGGCCTAACAATTGCTATTAAACACGTCAGACAGCATTTTACCTGATGGCAAGCCATAAAGTTAAAAGTGAATTGAATTCGAATAATTATGCAAACAGCTAATCGGAATTGCCCCATGTTTCATAGCATGTTCGTAAAACTGCGCAGGAGTGATTAAAGAACGGCCTAAATGGACACGTTTTGAACTAAAAATGTTCAAATTTTAGATTGTTCAAATTTTAGATTGCCAATTTTGATGTTAATTTCTAGTGGTCAGTAAATATTTGAAAGTCAGTTGTTGAGTTACAAGTAAGATACAGCGCTCACAAATCTTCGCTATGTAAACAAGGCTCGAGCCTTGCTTATGTTACAGAAGGATTGCTTCGCAGAAAATATCATGTATAAAACTTTTGAAAAAAAATCTGCTTTAAATGGAACGTTTAGTAGAATATTCAATATATGTAAGCAAAATCATGGCTGGTACATAACAAAGAATTATAAGTGCTGTATCTCACTTGGAAGTCAACAGATGACGTTCAAAATTTTTCCTGACCATTAGAAATACATTAGTCAAGCATTGTAAACATTAAAATTGGCAATCTAAAATTTGAACAAATTTAGTTCAAAACGTGTCCATGCCCATTTAAGTTGACAAGGCAAGATGTCAGTTAATTCTGAACCATGGTTTAAGAAAATGCTCGAATGTGTTAAAACGGAAAAAAAATTAATGTGGGGGTAAAATACCAACAGTTCCTCCTATCAAATGATTTGCTCGACCGCAATCATGCAATGTTTCGGTCTTCATTACGATATGAATAAAGAAAATTTTAATATCAAAATTCCACAAAAGATTGCAGAATGTATGAATATGAAAATGTGTCAGTTAATTTTAAAGAGGTTCTAGGGTGAGGTAAAAAGTGATGTCAATTTTTGGGGAAGCTGTAAATTTTTGATTTCTACAGTGAAAGAGAATCGGGAAAATTAAAAGAAAAGTTTGGGTATTCATGCTTGTTTTCGAGCTACAGTGTTTTAAACATGACCTTTTTCACTTAAATTTCACTCAAGATTTATTCATTTAGACTCCATTTCGTCGTTGGTGTAAACAAAACATAAGGAATACAAATCAACCATTGCATGAAATAGATACATAGTAATGTCTTTTTACAGTACAGATTATAAAAAAAGATTTAAATACTTGTAATGGAAATAAATAATGACCTTTTTGCACTTGATATATGGAAAAACTCATGATATTGAATTTCAGAGTAAAAAATACATTTTAGAAGTGATGTCAAATTCTTATAAATTCACAGTAATATCAGAGTCCTGTCTCAAAATTTTAAAATGAAACTTTGAAAAGTAGAGGATTTCGGTCAAATTTTTTAAAATATTGGCCAAAATGTGGATTTTTTGCACAGAATTTCGAGTAAGTTTTAAAGATATGTATTCTGTTTGGAAAAATACCTCAACAAAATTAATAAGTACCAATATTTGATAAGCTCCAAGTCTCATCTACTTGTATAATTAATTTAAAACTGTAATATACGAATAGTAGTATATAAATAGAGTTATACCGGATGAAATAGAAACTCTAAAATCTTGCTTATTTCATTAATCAGTCCTTCGCCACAAAAATAGTCCCTACCAAACCCTTTCAAAATCTGAATTTACTCATTTTTTTTCAACTGACAGGGTTCCGTTTGTAAGTATGTAATGTGTTTGCACCGATGGGGTCAGTAATGAACCAGTAATACTTAGTGATAGCGTCCTGTGCAGTTGTTCTCAAAAAGCTCAGCCTACAACATCCTTAAGTATTGTAAAGCAGTTTTACAATCGGCAAACTTGGCTTTGCAGCTAATGTCCCATTTAAAATGAGATTGAAAATTATTACAACTGCCGAAAGTCACCTAATGTTCACTTGTACATGTAACACGAGTCCATATTCTGACTTTACTTATGAAAGCATGTGAGAAATCCCTTATTTGTAATGATGACGTGAAAAGAAAATATTTATTTACAAATATTTAATATGCATAACAAATTTATTATAAGATTTGTACAAAATGCAAGTTAGTACACTACAAATGTATAGTTAGTACATTGGAGAATAAATATTTACAATATATATACATGCCTATAAACATTAAAATATTATATAAATAGAATAAAGATTATATAAACATGAATTTTTGAAGTAGAAAAATTCAAAAGTTCTTATCAAATGCATAGCAACTATCATATATCTGTGAAAGCGCACATCAAATGCAAGGTAATTTAAGTCCTGCGGTTTTCTTGGGAGCCAAGTTCTATGTGCTAGAAGTGTCCGCTTTCCCTGTGATGGGTTTTGGTCCTTCGATACACGCGTTTTCTGGGTTTTCCACTTTGGCCCCTGCTTTCAACCACAAGCTTCCTAAAACATCATAAATGTCTGGCCGCTCAGAAAAACTGTACTTGAAGCACCATAAGATCAGAGCGCGGCATTCTTCCGATACGTTCTTTTTAATCTTGTGCCAGGGAAAATTTAATTTTCTGTGCTCCTCTAATACACCATGGTTTCCTTTACTCTCGTCAAATGGCATTTTCCCGGTGACAAAAATGTATAAAATGACGCCTATAGCCCAGATATCAGCTTTCTGGGTATCATAGGGTTCCCCTCTCAAAATTTCTGGAGCCGCATAAGATTTAGAGCCACAGTAGGTTTTGCTAAGCTGTCGATCGGGATCCAATTTGACAAATCCGAAATCGCAGATTTTGATATTGTAGTTGTTGTCTAGAAGCAGATTCTCCAGTTTTAGATCTCGATGAGTGATGTTTTGCTCATGGAGGTAGCGCACGGCGTCACAAATTTGTTTTGTCCAATTTCTCGCCATTCCTTCCTTGATAGCACCCACGCGCTGAATGTATCGTAGAACATCGCCCTTTTCTCCGTATTCTAGCACCATGTATACGCGCCTATAGTCCTCAAAAATATCCAGGAGCTTGACGATGTGTGGATGATTTAGCTGTGGCCAAATTTTGATTTCCCGTGGCAAAAATCGATGTTGAAAATCTTTTGGGGCTTTGTTTCGATCTACAATTTTGACCGCGACCACACCGCCTTTGCCATCCTTGAGACTATAGGCGAACTTTACTTTGGAGTAGCTTCCACTTCCTAGGGTCTGCTTGACTAAAAACCCCTTTTTGGCCAGGATGGCGCGGTAGGTGGGGCGATATTTTATTGTTTCGCACCTCTCCGTTGATGAACGACGAATCTCTACCGCTTCCACTTCTCCTTGCAGTACTTCCAGCTCTTGTTGCAAATTCTGAGAATCTAAGGGGTTCTCAGCCATTGCACACTTCAGTTTCTTATTACTCGGAGGCATTCAATCTTTGTTCAGGCTTTTGCAGTTTCTGCGAGGAAAGTTCAGGCTAGTAACGATGATTGCAGAGTGACGAAAAACAAGACAATGTTTATTGGGAGTCAAGTTAGTAAACGTCACAGTATAATGACGTCACAATGGTTTAGCCATTCCATAATCTCGCGCCATCGCTAGATGGACGGGAATATAATGTTTTGGTATGTCTTCTACTAACATATTTTTGACTGATGAGGAGAGGGAACTAAGGAAAAGGGGATACAGTCTGGGAACTGTTGTAGGGGAAGGTTCTTACGCAAAAGTGAAATGTGCGTACTCGGAAAAAACTAAGAAAAAAGTAGCAATAAAAATAATAAACAAAAAGAGGTCTCCTAGAGACTTTCGGGACAAATTTTTACCCCGAGAACTTGAAATTCATACTGAACTGGAACATCCAAATATTGTCAAATGCTTGGAGGTGATGGAATTTCATAATAAGGTATGTTTTTGAGATTAAATTCTATTATTTTCTTGTTCATGAATTTAAAAGAATATGTAACTTGAATTGTTGCAATATTATACAAATTGTGATTTATATGCGAAAATCTTGATTCATATACGATAAATCTTGATTTACATTATGTGTACCGGGGTATGTGAAAATTTAAATTTATGTTGTATCTTGATTTATCGATTATCTTGTTTATAAATATTATATAATCTGGTTATTTATATGTTTGATGTATTTTGACTTGTATTTTATTATTTTGATATGTATATGTAAATATAATGATTTACAAGTATCAAATAAATCTTGATTATAATATCGGATAAATCTTGATTTATGTTCTTTGGTTATTTTGTTTATATTTGATTATCTTGTTACATGCATTTGTTATTCATATTCGATAATCTTTTCATCTATATTTAATAAATCTTTGGTTTATACTCGATAATCTTGTTATTATAAATTCGAATTTTTTAAAAATTATATTCGATAATCTTGATATTTGTTTGCATTAACATTTATATGCGATTAATCTTGATTTATATTCAATAACCATGATATATATAAAATAAGAAAAAAGAAGTCACACTTGATAATCTTTTATTTATATGCAAAAATATTGACTCAGGACTATTCAACAATTTTTATTAGAATATATCGATTATTGAACTTTTTGCAAATATATATCAAGATCATTGAACTTCGCAAATAAATATGAATCAAGATTTTTGCATATGAATAACGAGATTATTGAATATGAAGCAGGATTTTCCCAATTTGTGTAATATTGCAACGTTTCACTCGCTATGCCATTGTGTTGTACTACGAATTAGGAATAATTATTTATAAGACGTAAACATTAGAAAGGTTACATTTTTGTGTAGAAAGTTCATCCGAGTTACAATGTTCTTTCACAAAAGAAATACATGTATAACAATTTTTGAATCGAATTCATTAAATTTGATCTAGAAAATACATGTATTCGTGTAATGATCTTTGATTTTCATCTTTAAGATGTTCACTTATCATCTAAACTGCGTCCCCATGCTGATGTGTGCTTATAAATACATGTATAGCTTTTCTTCATTATCCCCATTGTTGTTATTTTGATCATTTAAAGCATTTTTCATACAGAGTTTTACTCCTTGTTCTATAGTGTTTCCAGAAAAGATGATGGATAATGAATATGCAATTTTAAAAAAGAAAAGCAAAACAAACCCATAACAAACAACAGTTCACATAAAAAATGAATCTTATATTTTTTCGGGTGATGCAGGTATCACCGAATTTTAGACGGTAAAACTCATCAATGCGCGAAGCGCATTGATGAAAAGTTTTACCGTCTAAAATCTCGGTGATAACCTGCATATCACCCGAAAAAATATAAGATTTATTTTTTATCATTTAATTTTATATTACAACAACAAAATAATGTTCATTAGACTTTACCTGTTGTTCAGGTACGTTGATCGAAAATCAACTCAATTCTCAAAAGGTGTTTTAACCAATGAGAATCGGCGCTAGGTGATCACGTGAAATAAAATTAAATGATACAAATAACACACTATAAACCAAAACCGTAAACTACATATCAAAGAATAAAATAATTTTTAAAAAATCTGGAGATCTATATCGGAGGGTTATATTTTCCACAATATGAATAAATGATACGATCACAATTTATATCAGAGGATAAATTATGATGAATTATTGAATGCATATGTATATATGTGTATGATCTATATTTATATCATATCATGAATTAATTAGATACGTACATATCAAACGATTATTGATTCCAAAATAGTAATTAATGATACATTTATTGAGAAGGGTTACTAGTGCTGTCCAGTTTTGTTTGGTTTTGTGTTGTGGGGGGGGGGGGGTGGCGGAGGTTACGGGTTTATTATAAAGATGCCCTCTTTGGGCTAGAGTGATAAATTTCATACACATTGGAGAAAATATCTCCATAGTATACCTGTTCTACTTTCAGTACCTCTTATAAATTAGTGCATCACATGATAAATCCTAGAAATTTGATGGTGTTGCTTTGTAAAGCGTAGTGATGCACTAAACCCATTAATGACTGCTACCGCTCGGGCACTATTGCTTTCCAAAGCAACACCATGAGAGCATAGTGCCCACCTAAACAGTCATTAATAGGTAAGTAATTTACAGAAATTCTCTTTGAATTTGAAGAAAATCTGTTGAAGACGCAATTATTTTTTTTCTCCTTGACCGTTGTATCATAATCAAGTCAGGACCGTATACTGCAGAAGGCGATGTTAAAGTCCAATTTCACTCTGCACATTGACTATTAATCAATTTGCCTTAAATATCGCACCTCCCTCCTCAAAAGTCTTGGTATGGGCCTGACTGATTTCGGCCTGGTTTTGATTTTGAAGTGGCCCGTGAAGAGGGTGCACACCATATTTACAAAGGCTTCAGTTCAAAAATTAATGTACATTTATGCGGAAAGTAATTAATGAGTAACAACATTTCTCATATATGTTCTTGGGGTACGTGCACCTTCTTTCTATTTTGATTTCACCAGTATCAGGCTCCACTGATACATCAGTGTTACAGAGCAACAAAGTCAAAAGGTTAAACTTGAATTGCACACGCAATCTGCAAACACAGTACATGTAAATGATTCACATATCTCATCACCGCCGCTTCAATCCATTTTAATGTATATAGGACATTCCTTAAAACCATATTCTGAAGCGCAACAAGGTCAATTATGGTTTAGTTATATGGTTCTAGATATGTGTAAAGATGTCTTGAATGAACAATGTGGCCCATGTATCTCTCCGATGATCGAATATCTGCCTCTGTTGCGTGTTTTTGTACCTGTAGGTTTATATTGTGATGGAATACGCTGGGCACGGCGATTTGTTAGATTACATCAAGCTGGGCGGACCGATAGAGGAGTCCAAGGCAAAAAACATGTTCAGACAGATCTGTTCAGCCATGAAGTACCTCCACCAAAATTGTATCGTCCATAGGTAAGTGTGACCACCTGAATCAAATCGTCCACAACTACGCTTCACCATAGAATCCACAGGTAAGTCTCTCCACCAATGTCATTCTCCACAGGTCAGTCTCTCCACCAATG
>CAJDSM010023807.1:21248-32096 GCA_903981925.1 Ostrea lurida | reverse complement strand
CGTAAGACATCGATGCGCTTCCTACGTCATCGTAGTAGGCTGTGACGTCATAGTTAGATGTAAGAGTTTACGTCACGGAATGTGCTATGTGTACGAGACGTAAAAATCTAAACCCTAAAAAGATTGCACCAATGCAACTAGTGCAGTCCGGAATACCCATGGAGAGGATAGCAGCCGACACCGTAGGCGAGTTGCCTATTACTGTAAATAGCAATATATACATTCTTGTAATCTCTGACATTTTTACAATGGACATAGACATATCCCATGCCAAATATTGAAGCTAAAACAGTGGCAAAAATCATTGTAGAAGAGGTCGTAGCTAGGTTTCGAACAACAAGAATAATACATTCTGATCAAGGGCGACAGATTGAGAGCAAACGTGTTGGTGAAATGTGCAGGCCCCTACACATTGAAAGAACACGCACTACTCCCTACCATCCCCAGTTAGATGGGATGGTAGAGCGATTCAATAGAACGCTAACAGTGCTCAATGTTAAGTGCCTATGTGCATTACAACCATAGAGACTGGGATTTACAAACTCCATACGTCATGATGGCGTACAGATCAGCTGTCCATAAATCTACAGGACTAACACCAAATATGCTAATGTTAGGCCGTGAAACGACGTTACCCTTAGATCTTGTCTATGAAATGTCAGAACCTCTAAAACAAGAAAGTCCAAATCACTGGGTTTGGGTCTAACGTGAGAGACTAGAAAAAGCACATAATTTTGTGCCTGAAATTGAAAGCGCAATGAATCGACAAAAGAAATACCATGATATGCGTATGTCATGGGAGAGGTTCAGTCCCGGTGACAAGGTTTTTGTCTATTTTCCCCAGAAAAAGATTGGCGGTTCTCCTAGACTTGCGTCATTTTGGCGCGGACCTTCTAAAGTTCTGGAACAATGGTCTGACGTGCTCTATGCTGTGACATGTGGTAGAAAGGGTGAAAAGCAAATAATTCATTGCAATAGAATGCACAATAAAGGAGAACAGAATCTGGGTTTTGAAAATTTCGAACTAGAGAACAAAACATCAATGAGTTACGAAGAGTTGGAAAACATGGTAGTAGAGTTTTCAAATGCAGATTCTGTAGAAGGACTAGCAAATGATAGTGAACACAAACGCGTTCGTAGGAAACCCAAATGGTTAGATGATTTTGAAACTTAAACTCATTGTTAGGATAGAACATGTGTTAATGTTGTTGCAGTGCTTTGAGTAAAAATTTAGATTCCATTTCTTGAAAGAAATGCTTTGAATACAGAATGTCATGATATGTATTTATCAGATGAATATATACACGAACATAAAAAAAGGGGGGGGGGGAGAAAAAGTTATAGTTGATTAATATGCGGTACGCATATATTCCGGAGGCCTAGGTAATGTAGTAGAAATTAACGTGAATACTATGAATATCAGAATACCAATTAGACGCTTTTGTGCTGACGTCATCAAACGTTTAAGTGATCTAGACATACGCTGACTATTGCTATAAAAGGAGCGATCGCGGCGGCTGTATGCAGTTGTCTGTCGATAGCCGAAGGAGAAGGGGGTCGTGAAAAGGTAAGGAATTTAGTGTGCTCCATTTGCATCTCTCAAAATACTGTAGATATATTATTTGGAGTACATTAGGTTCCTAACATAACTAAGAGACGACAAATAAAGTGTTTGAAACATGAGTAAGAGGGCTGGGAGCATTAGAGGCTCAGAAACAGAATATTTAATCAGAGCACAGAAGCAGAAGCTTAGAACCTCCTTGATTTTGTTAGGAATCATTGTTAATCATTGCTCTGTATATATCAGCTAATTTATTTCTAATTGATTCTAGAGAAAGTAGGATTTATTTAACAACCAATAATAGGTGTAGGCAACGTCAAGGAAAATCATCTATTTATAACCGGGATTAAAGAAGACCTGGAACGCATTACATATGAAAGAATAAGCAGTGCATACATATTTTTCTTGCAAAAACTGGTTCATTGATTCTACAGAAAACTTTTTGACTTTAAGATAAATCTTCTGTGACTCATCTAAATGTCCGGGACTTTGTTCAAGACAAAACACATATATTTCAATCAGACTAGTCTGTTGCCACCCCACCCCCTTTTTTCTATGCGAAATTCAGGAAGCAACAATGATTGGATAGATATAAGGATTGAGTGGTATCCTATCCCTTGAAACGAATTTAAAGTATCTGCAAAATTATCAGACACATCACTCAGAGATTTCCCCAAAACCTCGCCACAGAAAATAGTTTTCCAATGTTTGAGACATAACGTATATTTTAGGTAAATATATCTAAAAGTGATATCGCTAATGAAAATTAATAAATATCATTTGCATTAAAACTATATGCGATAATAAAAACTGACGTTTGAAAGTACATACAAAATATTCAAGACTCCTTAAAATTGTAAAGTGTTTAAATTTTCTCTCTCTTTTTTGTTTTAATCTCTATATTTGATGTGTATTTTTTCAAATTGTCGTTCAAAACTGGATAAAATTTAGGAAATGAACTGAGCTCGCTTTGGTGTGTTGAGGGAGTTGCCCAGACTGATTGATGAGTTAGTGTTGCTGCAGGTTTTGGGGAACTCTCCATATCTATGGCGGAAGACATTTGTTTGTCCGATTTCTGCAAACAACGTCAGGTACCTGCAATTTCACGTGTATAAGAATGGAATGAGGAAAACACAAATAATTGATGTACTTTACTTGGCAACATATGTGTGTGTGTGTAAAACTATTGACCAGTGACACAGGCAAATTTTATAAACTTCTTCACATGTCAAATTCCTTCATTTTCTTTTCAAACATTTAAAACGGGCTTAACAGACGAGAAAGACCGATTTTTTCCACCCAGTCATTATATGAATTATGCGCGGAGCTTTACATTGCAAAACTCTGGGGTTGATTAAGTGTAGAATTTTAAATTACCATTGAGAACCTGGGTGTCGACCAACACGGAAGTAAGAGGACCGGTTCTGTCTGCTACACCCACCTGTTGGAGAAGAGACGACGAGGGATGGACGAGGGGGGCAGAGTGACCCTCCTCCTTCTACTTATTGCAGCCCAAGGTAAAGAAATCTCATTTTTAATTTAAAAAAAAATTGAAATATATGTTTTAGAATCGACCCATGGCGTAGAAATTTAACGACTGTGTTCATCAAACCGTGTCCATCAATGCACATTGCAGTACACGGCATTATCTATTCTGTGTAAATCTCGTATATATATATATATTTAGATATAGGCCTGCTATTGCTGTGTTAAATATGACCATTGGTGGTGACTTGTTGGATACCCTTGTATGAATCACTGCTGCGTGTGATCGGTCAGCGGTGCTAGATGAGATGATTTGTGATAACACCAAATACAAAGAGATTACTGTAATTCACATTCAAACAAACTATCCGCAAAATCAGATCTACTTGGGACTCGCTGTTTATCATTTTCAAGTGTCATTGTTTTGGTTGAACTCAAAAAGCGCGGCTGGAAGCCTCTTATTAACTGCCTCTCCTCAATTTCAAAATGTCACTCCCTGCCAATAAGGGAGGACCGCGTGACCGCCAGAATCGTCATTTAGAGTTCTCTATACGTTGGGTGTCCTTTTTTTCAGGAGAGAGTTTGCTGGAATCACCAGATCAATTAACCTGGGTGGAGGCCCAGAGCTTCTGTAGAGACCGCAATTCCGCCCTAATCCCGGGGACCAAGGAAGACTTCCCCACCCCCCACTGGACGGGACTTTACCACCGACTCTCGGACTGGATACACGTGCTGGGTATAGAGTGTTTGAAAATGAAAATAATTAAACAAATCATTACGACAATCTGTTAGAAAAAAGGCTTAACTTTGTGAATATGGGTCTCTCACAGTAAACTAATTTTTGCGTGAAATCACATATAGCCCAACCATGAATTAGAGACCCAACTGTTCTCTGCGGTAATAGTCACGGAGGAACTCCTGTATTGCAGGTTGTTATGAGAGTGAGGCTGTCACGGACCTCGTGGTCCTGTCCAACCACACCCTAGACAGGGGGTCTGTGGGGCTCTGTCAGGAAAGGTGCGGATCTAAAAGTTTCGCTCTCCAGGTATGCATGCAAACTGACAAACATTACTGCGCAGATGTACTTGCAAAGGTGCAGCGCTATTGTTAAAAATTACTTCATGGAAGACGGGAATACATTGTACCAAAACCACTATTCTAACGACAGAGAAAAAGATATTTCTAACTGACTCACCATTGAAAAGCATGTGATACCGTAACCTTGCGTATACTGTACAACTTCCTTTGTAACCTCTGGGGATTGAAGAAAAGCTTTGTTTGGAGGTTTTCATATTTTCAAATCTTGATACCTTTCTGAGTAAGACTAAATTATAAAGAAATGTAAAAAAAAAAAAAAAAAAAATGTAAAAAAAAAAAAAAAAAAAAAAAAAAAAATCCCCCCAACCCCATAAAACAACACCAAAAAAAACCAAAACAAAAAAAACAAACAAACACACACAAAAGAAAAAAAGAAAAGGAAAAAAAAAAAACAAAAAACAAAAAAAAACAAAAACAAAAAAAAAAACAACCAAAAAAAAAAAAAAAAAAAAAAAAAAACCAAAAAACCAGACAAATTAATAAGATAAAATAAATAATGATAATATTAATAATATGAAAAAAAACCCAGGTTTCTAAATTCAGCTTCAATATTATCACAGGAGTTTGAAATTTTATGTTAACGCATAGCTCATGGTTTGATCAGTCGAGTGAATAATTATATCGACTTTATTATGAAGCAGAAGTACCAGTACACATTCACAGGCACTTATTTCTGTAAATTATGACGTCTGTATACTACAGACGTCATATCTTATTTACAGAAACAAGTGCCTGTGGTACAATTTACCCGTGGATTTCTGATTGAGGTATGTTTCTTATATTATAAAATATTCTCCACGAAGTAACACGATGCTTACATCTACAGAATACCACGTGTCTCTGTCTACAAGACACTATCCAGGCAGAGGGCGTGTCAACCACGCGCTGCGATTGGAACTGTTCCTATGACGACGATAGTCACGTGAACGACTGCGGTGGAAGTGGCACCTTCAATGTCTACAAAGTAACACCGAGGGATGCTAGATTTCCAAGTGGTAAACTTTCTAACAATCGCAGATTATTTCTAAATTTTGGCGTCAAAAGAACTCAACGACATTCAATCCATAACAAACTTTGACAATATAATTAGAGTTTGAATATGATAAAAGGATATTTCTGATACATTTAGTAGTTGCGTGTATGTTTTCCCAGAGAGAACGGTAAATTGTGTGGTGTTAGGATGCTACGAACAGTACTGGCAGATCCACACCGATAACTGTACTGATGACTTAGGTCGGGTGTGCAGTTCAGAAGGTACGTCTGAATACCGAGCCGGATAATGGGAGCTATCGTGGGCGGCGGAAAAGGAAAAAAAAAAAAAAACCACACCATGTAACTAACACCATATGAGAGATGATATACAGTTCATATAATATCAGTGACCATAAAAACTTAATAATTAAATGACAATAAATGCAACTTCACGACCTAAATATAAATGAAAACAAAATGAACACTCTGGTACATGTATGTAACTTGTAACGAACAGAGGTATAAAAATTTATTTATCTATTTTTTATTCATTTATTTATTTATTTTTTTTTATTTATATATTTTTATTTATTTATTTTTTTGCAAAACGAACAATATATAAACACAAAACAGGTTACTTTAAATATACAGCAAATTATTATACGTGTATGTGCACAACAAATAGTGTTATTTTGCAAAATAATTTCAATAAAAGAAGATAAACGATTACTATTAATTGTGAAATGAAGATACATAAACTCGTGACGAACAGACGTAAAACATGTAAAAACCTATAACGAACGGATGCGTGCGAAAAGTCGTTGGTGGCGCCCCATGAATTTTTGCGTCATAGATTTTCGTGATGCCCATAAACGGGCAGTACTTAATTGATTAATTAACATGTTCTATAATTCATGTTCAAGTAGTTGACTTGGAACTAATACAATTGTTGTAATTCATTCATTTGGTTGGTATACCTTTTCCACACAGAAGATCGACTCAAAAAATATGTAAATTGTACCCGAAATTATAGCAGGTGTATTTTACTCACTACTTTGAGATGTTATTCATAATTTTGGGTATAAAAATATAGTATATTGGTCTTAAAACATTATAATTTATGTGTAATTTAAAAATGAACATTGCTCCTAATATGTTCTTTTCAACTTTTAAATTCCATGAATTATATCCGTATATCAAGTGCAAATAGGTTGTTATTCATTTCCAGCCTACTAGTACTAATTTTTTTTTTGCGTACGTTGTGTTGATACTAATAGACAAATCAAGTTTAAACAGATAGTTCAAAACACCCGTAGCTCAATAACAAGCAATATGACCCCAGTTTTTTCTTTTAAATTTTCCCTATTCTCCTTCAATGTAGAAATCAAAAACACACTAAGTCTTTGAAAAAACATTGACACTACTACAAAGCTAAGGTATGAACCTGTAAGTTCATTTATATCAATGCGTCCCGGAAGAAGGAAAATGTTGTACACAAATATGTAAATATCTTTCGCCCCGGCATGGAATTTTCTTAATTTCAATTGATCAAAATACAAGATCTACATGCATGTACGACCCGATCGCCCTCGGTCTATAAATGGTTTTTCTGTTTAAGGAAACAATGCCGAATCCTTTATTTTGATGACAATTTTTTAACCTCTACTCATTCCGGCACGACTTTTTTCAAACCAACAAAAATGATATTTCCTTGATAGCTCTTGGCCATACTTATATTAGATGTGTTTTTGTCGTGATAGCTCTTGGTCCATACTATATTAGATGGTTTGTTCGTGATAGCTCTTGGTCCATACTATATTAGATGGTTTGTTCCTGATACTCTTGGTCCCATACTATATTAGATGGTTTGTTCCTGATAGCTCTTGGTCCATACTATATTAGATGGTTTGTTCCTGATAGCTCTTGGTCCATACTATATTAGATGGTTTGTTCCTGATACTCTTGATCCATACTATTAGATGGTTTGTTCGTGATAGCTCTTGGTCCATACTATATTAGATGGTTTGTTCCTGATAGCTCTTGGTCCATACTATATTAGATGTTTGTTCCTGATACTCTTGATCCATACTATTAGATGGTTTGTTCGTTAATCGAATAAAGATATGAACGAAATACTTTGAAAGTTATTACTCAATGCCGACTGCTTCTGTGTTCGATTTTTTTTATCTCTCCTCATTCCGGAATGCTTTAATTAATATATATGTTGTCAAATTGACCGGAATAACTATATACATGTATATGTATTCTGGTAGTCCTTATTCCATATATAGATGTTACACCTTTTTACAAAATTTAAAATTATTGTATATCAATGGACATATTGATTTTTAAAAAAAAATACATCTCACAACTCCATTCCGGCGTTTAGTACTACATGTACCTGATTACGGGCATCACAGAATTCATGGGGGCGCCACTGACGACCATTTGCGCATCCGTTAGTTGGGTTTAAAATATGTCTGTTCAAAAGATGTATTTATTACTATTTATTGTGAGAAACAGTTTATCTTGATTTTATTGTCATTTATTTGCAAAATACCACTGTTTGTTGTGCATAAAGAATAATTTTCTGTGCATTAAGTGGTTTGGTTAGTTTTTAATGTTTTGTTCGTTTTGCAAAAATAAACCATTCGTTTTGCAACTACATCTGTTAATTACTTACCAGATCGTTAATTTTGCTTTTCATGTATATTTGTTTCGCGAAATTGTCCGTTGATTATGCATTTAATGTCAATCATTAAGTTTTCATGGTTATTAGAAGTACATAATTATATCAAGTTTTACTATCTCTTATATAGTTTTTTACCTTTTCCGCTGCACATACGCTGTTCAGTTTTAAATATATTACACACTGTTTCAATAATAGCGCAATGATTTCAGAAGTAAATCTCATAAAATTGTAATTTTCTGTAAGACGTAATGTTCTGTCTGTCGTAGCGGGTACCAATAAAACGATTGCCCCCAACGAGGAGAATTTTAAATCATGGAGCCAGACGTACGCGGAATGCCGGGACACCGGAAGTTATTTGTACGGTAACCTCAGTTTGTTCGAATCCCCCAAAGGGCTGTGTACCAGACTGTACGACATCAAAAGCAACACTCCAGAGACCTGGCTCGGCGTGGCCAGACAAATCTACTTGACCAAGGACAGAGGTTTGTCGTCTGCTAATTCTATCGAGTTTGGACCAGAGTTTGTCGTCTGCTAAAATTCTATCGAATTCCTCGATCCTCGATCCCCACCGAATACAATATGTATCAAAGTAGAAATTGTTTAATTGTTGGTTTTTGGTTGGTTTTTTTTCTTCAATTTTATAAGTGCTGTTTGAAATAATTCGGTGCCCAAAAGACTTTTATAAAATAATAACACTATAAAAGGTACACGTATCAATAAGTCGAATTCGTATTAAAATATTTCTATAATGATTTGATAGTTTGACCATGTTTTACTGAATTGACTAAATTCCATAGCGATGCCTCTTTATTTCAGGAGAGCAGTTGATGGAGGTTTCTGTTATAGACTGCCATATTTGTCTTGGACAGGGAGGATGTTCATACGAGGACATGTGTAATAGTACTTCTGTAAAAGCGACTGCTCTGTGTGGAGATGTAAGTATCGGTTATAGCAAATAAAGCAATGCTGGAGTTCCTCATTGACATGATCTCAGTAGGTTTTGGTGATCAGGTCTTCCAACAGTCCCTTGGAATTCCCATAGGCACGAACTGTGCTCCTTTGTTAGCTGACCTGTTTTTATATTCTTATGAAGCAGAATTTTTTAAAGAACGTCTACATGATAAAAAGAAATCTCTAGTGGTGGCCTTTAACTCGACATTTTGATATATCGACGACGATAATCATTTTCATTCATATGTCGATCTATCCCAGTGAACTAGAAATAAAAGACACCACAGAGTCTCCCATATCTGCTTCGTACTTGGATATTTTATTGAGCTTAGACATTAACGGCAAACTAACATCTAAACTTTATGACAAACGGGACGATTTCAGCTTCTCCATCGTCGACTTTCCATATCTACCGGTATATACATGTTGCAACCTTCCTTCATTACCTACATATGGTGTGTATGTCTCTCAACTTATATATTATAATACTACTTCTAAACGTATAGGTTTTAATGTCAAAAATGTAATTTTTGGAGAAGTACCATTCAACTATCAAAGCTTAGTTATAAACTTTATAATACTATATGCAAAACAGTATATTTTTAGCTGTTCCAAATGTAGAAAAATCCCAAATCTAATTGGATTGATTAATTTTTTAAAAATGAATTATAATGTCTGATAAAAATTCAACTGTTGATAAATTTAATTCTTTCTGGGAACAGTGAAAAGCTGTGTTGGAAATTTAACAACATTGTTTTTATATATATTTATTCTTTTCTATTGATATGTACAATATAGTACAGTGTACATATTCAGATATAAAATGGCGAAGTAACAAAGTATCAGATCAGGGCTGCATCTGTGAGTTTTTATTTCCTCACATAGCATGTAAAAGTAATATATTTTCTCTTTCGAATCTGTATGAGTGAGTTTAGTGTGCAAGTAAGTGTGGGACAACATTTCTGTGCGATATCAATTTTGATTTGACAATGTATGTAATAGGATTCTCCACCGTCACCTTCCCATATCTATATAGCAATATTCCATCATCACGTGCATATGGTATGTATGTCTATCAACTTGTTCTATACGCAAGAGCTTGTTCTGCTTATCATCAGATTTTGAATCGAGGCAAGCTACTTACAGACACGTGGTGGAGGCAGGGGTTTCAACAGTCGCGTTTAAAGGCAGCATTTCGTAAATTCTGTGGTCGTTATATAACAATTTAGTTTACCAATATGACCTATCATTGAGTCAAATGCTGTCAGATGTGTTTCATAGCCATTGTTAAGCCGTTTTTCACACACTGATTTGACTACGGACTGTTCCGTTTACCTGATCAAGACTATGGGCTCACGGCGGGTGTGACCGGTCGACAGGGAATGCTTCCTCCTCCTAGGCACCTGATCCCACCTCTGGTGTGTCCAGGGGTCCGTGATTGCCCAACTCTTGTTTTTGTATTCTATTTAGGACTTACGAGATTGATCACTGTTCGTTATCTTTGCCTTTGCATATATGCAACACAGAAATAAAGCATTATAAAAAAAAACAATGGACTCACGGCGGTTGTGACCGATCGACAGGGAATGCTTACTCCTCCTAGGCACCTGATCCCACTTCTGGGTCGTCCGTGTTTGCCCAACTCTTATTGTGTATTCCGTTTGGAACTTGCGAGATTGATCACTGTTCGTTATCTTTGCTTTTCATACGACTCCCCATGAAGTCTACAATACTTTTTTAGCGGGTATATAATTGTTGCCTATTTTGACGAAAAATTCAACAATGGAAATAAAAATCGCAAAATCAAGTACCCCACATTGTACAAATTCATCAGTTTTATCCACCAAGACCAATTGCCAAATTTGTGTTCCGCCAAAAAAGGCTAACTATATAAGGTATTGTAATAAAGAAGCATTGTTTCTATTTCCAAACTTTGATTGTAGGAGAGCGACCTCCTGTCACAGACGAAGGTTACTAGTACGCCCATAGTCATAACAGAGGCTCCAGCACCCAGTACAGGTATCGGTAATTCACACCTCCATAACACCCAGTACTCTAACAGTACAGGTATCGGTAATTCTAACCTCCA
>CAJDSM010023807.1:9061-20032 GCA_903981925.1 Ostrea lurida | reverse complement strand
GAGGTTAGAATTTACGATACCTGTACTGGGTGTTATGGAGGTTAGAATTACTGATAACCTGTACTGTGTGTTATGGAGGTTAGAATTACTAAATCTGGGTGTTGTGGAGGTTAGAATTACCAATACCTGTGTGTTATGGAGGTTAGAATTACCGAATACTGTGTGTTATGGAGGTTAGAATTACTGATAACCTGTACTGGTGTTAAGGAGGTTAGAATTAATGATACCTGTACTGGGTGTTATGGAGGTTAGAATTACCGATACCTGTACTGGGTGTTATGGAGGTAGAATTACGATACTGTACTGGGTATACCTGTAGCAGTGTGTTATGGAGGTTAGAATTACCGATACCTGTACTGGGTGTTATAGAGGTTAGAATTACCAATACCTGTACAGTGTGTTATGGAGGTTAGAATTACCGATACCTGTACTGTGTGTTATGGAGGTTAGAATTACCGATACCTGTACTGGGTGTTAATGGAGGTTAGAATTACCGATACCTGTACTGGGTGTTTATGGAGGTTAGAATTATCGATACCTGTACTGTGTGTTATGGAGGTTAGAATTACCAATACCTGTACTGGTGTTTATGGAGGTTAGAATTACCGATAACCTGTACTGTTAGGTACTGGGTGTTATGGAGGTGTGAATTACCGATTACCTGTACTGGGTGCTGGAGCCTCTGTTATGGACTATGGGCGTACTAGTAACCTTCGTCCTGTGACAGGAGGTGCTTCTCCTACAATCAAAGTTTGGAAATAGAAACAATGCTTCTTTATTACAATACCTATATAGTTAGCCTTTTTGGCGGAACACAAATTTGGCAATTGGTCTTGGTGGATAAAACTGATGAAATTTGTACAATGTGGGGTACTTGATTTTGCGATTTTTATTTCCATTGTTGAATTTTTCGTCAAAATAGGCAACAATTATATACCCGCTAAAAAAGTATTGTAGACTTCATGGGGAGTCGTATGAAAAGCAAAGATAACGAACAGTGATCAATCTCGCAAGTTCCAAACGGAATACACAATAAGAGTTGGGCAAACACGGACGACCCAGAAGTGGATCAGGTGCCTAGGAGGAGTAAGCATTCCCTGTCGATCGGTCACAAACCGCCGTGAGTCCATTGTTTTTTTTTTATAATGCTTTATTTCTGTGTGGCATATATGCAAAGGCAAAGATAACGAACAGTGATCAATCTCGTAAGTCCTAAATAGAATACAAAAACAAGAGTTGGGCAATCAAACGGACCCCTGGACACACCAGAGGTGGGATCAGGTGCCTAGGAGAAAAGCATCCCCTGTTGACCGGTCACACCCGCCGTGAGCCCATAGTCTTGATCAGGTAAACGGAAACAGTCCGTAGTCAAATCAGTGTGTGAAAAACGGCTTAACAATGGCTATGAAAACACATCTGACAGCATTTGACTCAATGATAGGTCATATTGGTAAACTAAATTGTTATATAACGACCACAGAATTTACGAAATGCTGCTTTAAACGTGACTGTTGAAACCCCTGCAACAACAACTTGTCTGTAAGTAGCTTGCCTCGATTCAAAATCTGATCATAAGCAGAACAAGCTCTTGCGTATCGAATAAGTTGAGAGACATACACACCATATGCAGGTGATGATGGAATATTGCTATATAGTATTGGGAAGTTGACGGTGGAGAATCATATTACATACATTGTCAAATCAAAATTGATATCGCACAGAAATGTTGTCCCACACTTACTTGCACACTAAACTCACTCATACAGATTCGAAAGAGAAAATATATTACTTTTACATGCTATGTGAGGAAATAAAAAACTCACAGATGCAGCCCTGATCTGATACTTTGTTACTTCGCCATTTTATATCTGAATATGTACACTGTACTATATTGTACATATCAATAGAAAAGAATAAATATATATAAAAACAATGTTGTTAAATTTCCAACACAGCTTTTCACTGTTCCCAGAAAGAATTAAATTTATCAACAGTTGAATTTTTATCAGACATTATAATTCATTTTTAAAAAAATTAATCAATCCAATTAGATTTGGGATTTTTCTACATTTGGAACAGCTAAAAATATACTGTTTTGGCATATAGTATTATAAAGTTTATAACTAAGCTTTGATAGTTGAATGGTACTTTCTCCAAAAATTACATTTTTGACATTAAAACCTATACGTTTAGAAGTAGTATTATAATATATAAAGTTGAGAGACATACACACCATATGTAGGTAATGAAGGAAGGTTGCAACATGTATATACCGGTAGATATGGAAAGTCGACGATGGAGAAGCTGAAATCGTCCCGTTTGTCATAAAGTTTAGATGTTAGTTTGCGTTAATGTCTAAGCTCAATAAAATATCCAAGTACGAAGCAGATATGGGAGACTCTGTGGTGTCTTTTATTTCTAGTTCACTGGGATAGATCGACATATGAATGAAAATGATTATCGTCGTCGATATATCAAAATGTCGAGTTAAAGGCCACCACTAGAGATTTCTTTTATCATGTAGACGTTCTTTTAAAAAATTCTGCTTCATAAGAATATAAAAACAGGTCAGCTAACCAAAGGAGCACAGTTCGTGCCTATGGGAATTCCAAGGGACTGTTGGAAGACCTGATCACCAAAACCTACTGAGAATCAATGTCAATGAGGAACTCCAGCATTGCTTTATTTGCTATAACCGATACTTACATCTCCACACAGAGCAGTCGCTTTTTACAGAAGTACTATTACACATGTCCTCGTATGAACATCCTCCCTGTCCAAGACAAATATGGCAGTCTATAACAGAAACCTCATCAACTGCTCTCCTGAAATAAAGAGGCATCGCTATGGAATTTAGTCAATTCAGTAAAACATGGTCAAACTATCAAATCATTATAGAAAATATTTTAAATACGAATTCGACTTATTGATACGTGTAACCTTTTATAGTGTTTATTATTTTATAAAAGTCTTTTGGGCACCGAATTATTTCAAAACAGCACTTATAAAATTGAAGAAAAAAAAACCAACCAAAAAACCAACAATTAAACAATTTCTACTTTGATACATATTGTATTCGGTGGGGATCGAGGATCGAGGAATTCGATAGAATTAGCAGACGACAAACCTCTGGTCCAACTCGATAGAATTAGCAGACGACAAAACCTCTGTCCTTGGTCAAGTAGATTTGTCTGGCCACGCCGAGCCAGGTCTCTGGAGTGTTGCTTTTGATGTCGTACAGTCTGGTACACAGCCCTTTGGGGGATTCGAACAAACTGAGGTTACGTACAAATAACTTCCGGTGTCCCGGCATTCCGCGTACGTCTGGCTCCATGATTTAAAATTCTCCTCGTTGGGGGCAATCGTTTTATTGGTACCCGCTACGACAGACAGAACATTACGTCTTACAGAAAATTACAATTTTATGAGATTTACTTCTGAAATCATTGCGCTATTATTGAAACAGTGTGTAATATATTTAAAAACTGAACAGCGTATGTGCAGCGGAAAAGGTAAAAAACTATATAAGAGATAGTAAAACTTGATATAATTATGTACTTCTAATAACCATGAAAACTTAATGATTGACATTAAATGCATAATCAACGGACAATTTCGCGAAAACAAATATACATGAAAAGCAAAATTAACGATCTGGTAAGTAATTAACAGATGTAGTTGCAAAACGAAATGGTTTATTTTTGCAAAACGAACAAAACATTAAAACTAACACAACCACTTAATGCACAGAAAATTATTCTTTATGCACAACAAACAGTGGTATTTTGCAAATAAATGACAATAAATCAAGATAAACTGTTTCTCACACTAAATAGTAATAAATACATCTTTTGAACAGACAATTTTTAAACCCAACTAACGGATGCGCAAATGGTCGTCAGTGGCGCCCCCATGAATTCTGTGATGCCCGTAATCAGGTACATGTAGTACTAAACGCCGGAATGGAGTTGGTGAGATGTATTTTTTTTAAAAATCAATATGTCCATTGATATACAATAATTTTAAATTTTGTAAAAAGGTGTAACATCTATATATGGAATAAGGACTACCAGAATACATATACATGTATATAGTTATTCCGGTCAATTTGACAACATATTATATTAATTAAAGCATTCGGAATGAGGAGAGATAAAAAAAATCGAACACAGAAGCAGTCGGCATTGAGTAATAACTTTTAAAGTATTTCGTTCATATCTTTATTCGATTAACGAACAAACCATCTAATAGTATGGATCAAGAGTATCAGGAACAAACCATCTAATTAGTATGGACCAAGAGCTATCAGGAACAAACCATCTAATATAGTATGGACCAAGAGCTATCACGAACAAACCATCTAATAGTATGGATCAAGAGTATCAGGAACAAACCATCTAATATAGTATGGACCAAGAGCTATCAGGAACAAACCATCTAATATAGTATGGACCAAGAGCTATCAGGAACAAACCATCTAATATAGTAATGGACCAAGAGGTATCAGGAACAAACCATCTAATATAGTATGGACCAAGAGCTATCACGAACAAACCATCTAATATATAGTATGGACCAAAGAGCTATCACGACAAACACATCTAATATAAGTATGGACCAGAGCTATCAGGAAATATCATTTTTGTTGGTTTGAAAAAAGTCGTGCGGAATGAGTAGAGGTTAAAAAATTGTCATCAAAAAATAAGGATTCGGCATTGTTTCCTTAAACAGAAAAACCATTTATAGACCGAGGGCGATCGGGTCGTACAATGCATGTAGATCTTGTATTTTGATCAATTGAAATTAAGAAAATTCCATGCCGGGGCGAAAGATATTTACATATTTGTGTACAACATTTTCCTTCTTCCGGGACGCATTGATATAAATGAACTTACAGGTTCATACCTTAGCTTTGTAGTAGTGTCAATGTTTTTTCAAAGACTTAGTGTGTTTTTGATTTCTACATTGAAGGAGAAATAGGGAAAATTTAAAAAGAAAAAACTGGGGTCATATTGCTTGTTATTGAGCTACGGGTGTTTTGAACTATCTGTTTAAACTTGATTTGTCTATTAGTATCAACAACAAACGTACGCAAAAAAAAAATTAGTAACTAGTAGGCTGGAAATGAATAACAACCTATTTGCACTTGATATACGATATATTCATGGAATTTTAAAAGTTGAAAAGAACATATTAGGAGCAATGTTCATTTTTAAAATTACACATAAATTATAATGTTTAAGAACCAATATACTATATTTTTATACCAAAATTATGAATAACATCTCAAAGTAGTGAGTAAAATACACCCTGCTATAATTTCGGGTACAATTTACATATTTTTTGAGTCGATCTTCTGTGTGGAAAGGTATACCAACCAAATGAATGAATTACAACAATTGTATTAGTTCCAAGTCAACTACTTGAACATGAATTATTAGAACATGTTAATTAATCAATTAAGTACTGCCCGTTTATGGGCATCACGAAAATCTATGACGCAAAAATTCATGGGGCGCCACCAACGACTTTTCGCACGCAATCCGTTCGTTATAGGTTTTTACATGTTTTACGTCTGTTCGTCACGAGTTTATGTATCTTCATTTCACAATTAATAGTAATCGTTTATCTTCTTTTATTGAAATTATTTTGCAAAATAACACTATTTGTTGTGCACATACCACGTATAATAATTTGCTGTTATTATAACACCCTGTACAGGTATCGGTAATTCACACCCAGTACAGATATCGGTAATTCTAACCTCCATAACACCCAGATAATACACAAAATTATTATACGTGTATGTGCACAACAAATAGTGTTATTTTGCAAAATAATTTCAATAAAAGAAGATAAACGATTACTATTAATTTGTGAAATGAAGATACATAAACTCGTGACGAACAGACGTAAAACATGTAAAAACCTATAACGAACGGATGCGTGCGAAAGTCGTTGGTTGGCGCCCCATGAATTTTTGCGTCATAGATTTTCGTGATGCCCATAAACGGGCAGTACTTAATTGATTAATTAACATGTTCTATAATTCATGTTCAAGTAGTTGACTTGGAACTAATACAATTGTTTGTAATTCATTCATTTGGTTGGTATACCTTTCCACACAGAAGATCGACTCAAAAAATATGTAAATTGTACCCGAAATTATAGCAGGTGTATTTTACTCACTACTTTGAGATGTTATTCATAATTTTGGTATAAAAATATAGTATATTGGTCTTAAACATTATAATTTATGTGTAATTTAAAAATGAACATTGCCTCCTAATATGTCTTTTCAACTTTTAAATTCCATGAATTATATCCGTATATCAAGTGCAAATAGGTTGTTATTCATTTCCAGCCTACTAGTACTAATTTTTTTTTTGCGTACGTTGTGTTTGGATACTAATAGACAAATCAAGTTTAAACAGATAGTTCAAAACACCCGTAGCTCAATAACAAGCAATATGACCCCAGTTTTTTCTTTTTAAATTTTCCCATATTCTCCTTCAATGTAGAAATCAAAAACACACTAAGTCTTTGAAAAAACATTGACACTACTACAAAGCTAAGGTATGAACCTGTAAGTTCATTATATCAATGCGTCCCGGAAGAAGGAAAATGTTGTACACAAATATGTAAAATCTTTCGCCCGGCATGGAATTTTCTTAATTTCAATTGATCAAAATACAAGATCTACATGCATGTACGACCCGATCGCCCTCGGTCTATAAATGGTTTTTCTGTTTAAGGAAACATGCGAATCCTTTTATTTGATGACAATTTTTTAACCTCTACTCATTCCGCACGACTTTTTTCAAAACCAACAAAAATGATATTTCCTGATAGCTCTTGGCCATACTTATATTAGATGGTTTGTTCTGTGATAGCTCTTGGTCCATACTATATTAGATGGTTTGTTCGTGATAGCTCTTGGTCCATACTATATTAGATTGGTTTGTTCCTGATAGCTCTTGGTCCATTACATATTAGATGGTTTGTTCCTGATAGCTCTTGGTCCATACTATATTAGATGGTTTGTTCCTGATAGCTCTTGGTCCATACTATATTAGATGGTTTGTTTCCTGATACTCTTGATCCATACTATTAGATGGTTTGTTCGTGATAGCTCTTGGTCCATACTATATTAGATGGTTTGTTCCTGATAGCTCTTGGTCCATACTATATTAGATGGTTGTTCCTGATACTCTTGATCCATACTATTTAGATGGTTTGTTCGTTAATCGAATAAGATATGAACGAAATATTTGAAAGTTATTACTCAATGCCGACTGCTTCTGTGTTCGATTTTTTTTATCTCTCCTCATTCCCGGAATGCTTTAATTAATATATATGTTGTCAAATTGACCGGAATAACTATTATACATGTATATGTATTCTGGTAGTCCTTATTCCATATATAGATGTTTACACTTTTTACAAAATTTAAAATTATTGTATATCAATGGAATATTGATTTTTAAAAAAAAAATACATCTCACAACTCCCATTCGCGGCGTTTAGTACTACATGTACCTGATTACGGGCATCACAGAATTCATGGGGGCGCCACTGACGACCATTTGCGCATCCGTTAGTTGGGTTTAAAAATATGTCTGTTCAAAAGATGTATTTATTACTATTTATTGTGAGAAACAGTTTATCTTGATTTTTGTCATTTATTTGCAAAATACCACTGTTTTGTTGTCATAAAGAATAATTTTCTGTGCATTAAGTGGTTGGTTAGTTTTAATGTTTTGTTCGTTTTGCAAAAATAAACCATTTCGTTTTGCAACTACATCTGTTAATTACTTACCAGATCGTTAATTTTGCTTTTCATGTATATTTGTTTCGCGAAATTGTCCGTTGATTATGCATTAATGTCAATCATTAAGTTTTCATGGTATATAGAAGTACATAATTATATCAAGTTTTACTATCTCTTATATAGTTTTTACCTTTTCCGCTGCACAATACGCTGTTCAGTTTTAAATATATTACACACTGTTTCAAATAAAGCGCCAATGATTTCAAGAAGTAATCTCAATAAATTGTAATTTTCTGTAAGACGTAATGTTCTGTCTGTCGTAGCGGGTACCAATAAAAAGATTGCCCCAACGAGGAGAATTTTAAATCATGGAGCCAGACGTACGCGGAATGCCGGGACACCGGAAGTTATTTGTACGGTAACCTCAGTTTGTTCGAATCCCCCAAGGGCTGTGTACCAGACTGTACGACATCAAAAGCACACTCCAGAGACCTGGCTCGCGTGGCCAGACAAATCTACTTGACCAAGGACAGAGGTTTGTCGTCTGCTAATTCTATCGAGTTGGACCAGGTTTGTCGTCTGCTAATTCCTATCGAATTCCTCGATCCTCGATCCCCACCGAATACAATATGTATCAAAGTAGAAATTGTTTAATTGTTGGTTTTTTGGTTGGTTTTTTTTTTCTTCAATTTTATAAGTGCTGTTTTGAAATAATTCGGTGCCCAAAAGACTTTTAATAAAATAATAACACTATAAAAGGTACACGTATCAATAAGTCGAATTCGTATTAAAATATTTTCTATAATGATTTGATTAGTTTGACCATGTTTTACTGAATTGACTAAATTCCATAGCGATGCCTCTTTATTTCAGGAGAGCAGTTGATGAGGTTTCTGTATAGACTGCCATATTTGTCTTGGACAGGGAGGATGTTCATACGAGGACATGTGTAATAGTACTTCTGTAAAAAGCGACTGCTCTGTGTGGAGATGTAAGTATCGGTTATAGCAAATAAAGCAATGCTGGAGTTCCTCATTGACATTGATCTCAGTAGGTTTTGGTGATCAGGTCTTCCAACAGTCCCTTGAATTCCCATAGGCACGAACTGTGCTCCTTTGTTAGCTGACCTGTTTTTATATTCTTATGAAGCAGAATTTTTTAAAAAGAACGTCTACATGATAAAAAGAAATCTCTAGTGGTGGCCTTTAACTCGACATTTTGATATATCGGACGACGATAATCATTTTCATTCATATGTCGATCTATCCCAGTGAACTAGAAATAAAAGACACCACAGAGTCTCCCATATCTGCTTCGTACTTGGATATTTTATTGAGCTTAGACATTAACGGCAAACTAACATTCTAAACTTTATGACAAACGGGACGATTTCAGCTTCTCCATCGTCGACTTTCCATATCTACCGGTATATACATGTTGCAACCTTCCTCATTACCTACATATGGTGTGTATGTCTCTCAACTTATATATTATAATACTAACTTCTAACGTATAGGTTTTAATGTCAAAAATGTAATTTTGGGAGAAGTACCATTCAACTATCAAAGCTTAGTTATAAACTTTATAATACTATTATGCAAAACAGTATATTTTTAGCTGTTCCAAATGTAGAAAAATCCCAAATCTAATTGGATTGATTAATTTTTTTAAAAATGAATTATAATGTCTGATAAAAATTCAACTGTTGATAAATTTAATTCTTTCTGGGAACAGTGAAAAGCTGTGTTGGAAATTTAACAACATTGTTTTTATATATATTTATTCTTTTCTATTGATATGTACATATATAGTACAGTGTACATATTCAGATATAAAATGGCGAAGTAACAAAGTATCAGATCAGGGCTGCATCTGTGAGTTTTTTATTTCCTCACATAGCATGTAAAAGTAATATATTTTCTCTTTCGAATCTGTATGAGTGAGTTTAGTGTGCAAGTAAGTGTGGGACAACATTTCTGTGCGATATCAATTTTGATTTGAACAATGTATGTAATATGATTCTCCACCGTCAAACTTCCCATATCTATATAGCAATATTCCATCATCACCTGCATATGGTGGTGTATGTCTCTCAACTTATTCGAAATACGCAAGAGCTTGTTCTGCTTATTGATCAGATTTTGAATCGAGGCAAGCTACTTACAGACAAGTTGTTGTTGCAGGGGTTTCAACAGTCACGTTTAAAGCAGCATTTCGTAAATTCTGTGGTCGTTATATAACAATTTAGTTTACCAATATGACCTATCATTGAGTCAAATGCTGTCAGATGTGTTTTCATAGCCATTGTTAAGCCGTTTTTCACACACTGATTTGACTACGGACTGTTCCGTTTACCTGATCAAGACTATGGGCTCACGGCGGGTGTGACCGGTCAACAGGGGATGCTTTTCTCCTAGGCACCTGATCCACCTCTGGTGTGTCCAGGGGTCCGTTTGATTGCCCAACTCTTGTTTTTGTATTCTATTAGGACTTACGAGATGATCACTGTTCGTTATCTTTGCCTTTGCATATATGCCAACACAGAAATAAAGCATTATAAAAAAAAAACAATGGACTCACGGCGGTTTGTGACCGATTCGACAGGGAATGCTTACTTCCTCCTAGGCACCTGATCCCACTTCTGGGTCGTCCGTGTTTGCCCAACTCTTATTGTGTATTTCCGTTTGGAACTTGCGAGATTGATCACTGTTCGTTATCTTTGCTTTTCATACGACTCCCCATGAAGTCTACAATACTTTTTAGCGGGTATATATATTGTTGCCTATTTTGACGAAAAAATTCAACAATGGAAATAAAAATCGCAAAATCAAGTACCCCACATTGTACAAATTTCATCAGTTTTATCCACCAAGACCAATTGCCAAATTTGTGTTCCGCCAAAAAAGGCTAACTATATAAGGTATTGTAATAAAGAAGCATTGTTTCTATTTCCAAACTTTGATTGTAGGAGAGCGACCTCCTGTCACAGACGAAGGTTACTAGTACGCCCATAGTTCATAACAGAGGCTCCAGCACCCAGTACAGGTATCGGTAATTCACACCTCCATAACACCCAGTACTCTAACAGTACAGGTTATCGGCTAATTCTAACCTCCATAACACCCAGTACAGGTATTGGTAATTCTAACCTCCATAACACACAGTACAGGTATCGATAATTCTAACCTCCATAACACCCA
>CAJDSM010023802.1:9134-21503 GCA_903981925.1 Ostrea lurida | reverse complement strand
CTGCTGTGACACAGGACCTCGGTTTTGCGGTCTCGTCCAAAGGACCACCCCATTTAGTCAACTCTTACGATAAGCAAGGGGTACTAGGGACCTATTTTAACGCCGAATCCCCACGATTTTTTGTTTGTGTTTATTTTTGGCAGCTAGGGGACGAATGGCTATGTGTAGCAATTTTATAAATAACTGATTCAATATGATTTAGTTATGATCTGGTTTGTAGGAAATTTACACATTCTAAATGTAAAGCAAGAAGACTGGGACGGACAGCAGTATGGATGTGGACTGTGGAACGAAGTAACCAAGACATTTAATAAAGGCAGCATGACATCTCTTAACATCATCAGTTAGTATTAGATAGCAGCATGTCAGCAGAATTCAGAAAATTCCAGATATCTTGCATATCAATATCCTTGAGATTTAACACACTGGAACACAATGATTACTGCATGTTAATGGTATTCATATAATACTCTGTGTTGCTGACGTAGAGTTGGGTCAAACTGATTAAAATTAGATGCTTGATGCACCTGATATCAATGTATGACATTAAGAATTAGATTTATCATGAACAACAACGTTGTATTTTAATACGAAGTAATTTTCCCCCCCTCTTGATCATTAATGATATAAATTTATTGTGAAAGTTGTACATCTTTATTATTTTACTGTCACATGATATGATAAACTTGATATCTGATGTCTCTATGTAAAGAGATTAGGTATTGATAGTACCTTTGAGAAATTAACACACATGATGTGATAAAACTTTACATCTTATGTCTCTATGTAAAGAGATTACATTTGGGAAATGAACATTAATATGCAATACATGCATATTGTAGAATCTACTCCAAAGCTTATAGAGCCCAAAGCTGTGTATTTTGCTAATGTGAAGGCTGCTCTGGGACAAAGTGCTGCACTTCAGTGCATATTCGCTGGAAGGTTAGTCAATATACTATCATATTAATCAGTGCCTATTTGCTGGAAAGTTACATAGAGTGATAGCTTGGTTAAGTGGACTACACAAATTCTCCTAACTTCACCATAGATAAGTAATTGAAGAAATCAAGAGGTTATATATTATACTAAAACAGGGATATTCAAATTAAAGAAATCAAAGTGATTCAAACAAGAGCTGACAGTAGATTTGAAATTCGGAATCTTTATGTGAATGAGTTTAGCAACATTCACTTTCTTTCCTAATCCCTGGTGCAAAGATAAAGCTGACCGTAAAAGTTTTTGTGTTATTTCTCAAGTAAAATAATAATTATTATACCCCCAGCAAACGAAGTTTGGGGGGTATATTGGAATCAGCCATGTCCGTTCTGTCTGTCTGTCCGTCTGTCTGTAGACATATGTATTTTTGTCCGGGCATGTTCTAAGAAACCAATGCACGGAATTTTCTGAAAATTTGTATCACATTACTCACCATATGAAGATGTGCACCTGGATTTTTCATTTTGATTGGACAATTTTTCTTCGATTTACAGGCTTTTTTCCATATATGGACTTAGACATTTTGTCCGGGCATGTTCTAAGAAAACCGTTGCACGGATTTTTTCTGAAAATTGTATACACATTACTCACCATATGAAGATGCACCTGGTATTTTCATTTTAATTGGACAACTTTTCTTTCGATTTACAGGCGTATTTCCATATATTGGACTTAGAAATTTTGTCCGGGCATGTTTGGAAAACCAGTGCATGGATTTTTCTGAAATTTGTACATATCAATTAATTACATATATGAAGATGTGCATTCGGTATTTTCATATTGATTGGACAATTTTTCTCCAATTTATAGGCTTTTTTTCACTTATGGATTTAGTTACATTTCCAATTACCAGGTAAATAGTTTCTTAAAGATTCAGAAAGATTTGATATAAATCTTGTAAATGCATTGTATTTTGACTGAGCTTATGCATTACGCATTTCTTATTTTGCATTAGAATAATATAAAGTATAAGAAAATAAGGGAGGGGGTCTCTTTGGAGTGTAATTCAAAACAAATATAAACATGCATTTTCAAGTGCAAATACTTTATGTACCTTATTTTTTATGAAGTGTACATTCATGCATACGTATAATCAATAAAATATTTCCATTGTTCCTGTTGATAGGGGAGTGGGGTGGAGGATCAGAACAAGAATTGTGATAAACAATGAAATTACTTCGAAAATTCTTATAATGTATTGGTATATAATGTTTTCATTGAGTTATAACAGTTAAATGATGTACATGAATTTTTAAAGAACATTTTCAATTATAAAAAAAACATATTGATACTAGATGACAATAGTACATCTTCATTCTGGTTTAATCTGAGGAATTAAGTCTGGGTTATTTCCATTATAAATTGTGCCCCGCGGGGGGTATTAGTCCCGAAAGGACAGTTCTAGTTTAATTTTATTTGTAACACTCAATTTGATTGGTTTATTTAACTTTTAGCAACATTCATTATACCGTATAATCTAACTTGCTCTTTATGATGTTCTAGAATGATGTCCCAATGCATTTGACGGTGTTGTTTCTACTTTGTTCCTACGACAAAATTCGTCTGCCTCATAACAAATCCTTATTATCTCGCAAGTTATTCATAACGTTAAATACAATTTTCTGAATTAGATTACAAGGAATGAAGCTAATTTTGACCTTGGTTATACAATATTATCAAACTTTGTGAAGTTTATGCTTCAAATAATCTGCTTCGCAGATTATAAAGTGTAAAGTTTATATTGTATAACCTAGGTTAAAATTAGCTTTATTCCTTAAATGCTTTGGTTGTGGTAGCCAATCATATTCTGGCTACAGTTGCTTGTGATAGCCAATCATAATTCTGACTACAGTTGCGTGTGGTAGCCAATCATATTCTGACTACAATTGGTTGTGGTAGCCAATCATATTATGGCTACAGTTGCTTGTGGTAGCCAATCATATTCTGATTCTGGCTACTGCAATTGGTTGTGATAACCAATCATATTCTGACTACAGGTCTTACTAAAGCGTATTAATCACATGCCTTTTGTTCAACTATATTCAGATTGCTGTGTTATTTCAGTCCACTGCCAAGAATAACATGGAAGACACCACAGCTGGAACTGATTGACTTTACACGCAGTCAAAAATATGAACAGGCTGACTTTGGTAGAAAGTTGTTGATCAAAGATATAACCATTGATGATGAAGGATCCTATACGTGTATTGCCAATAATAAAGTTCAGGAGCAGGCTTTCTTAAATGTCACATGTGAGTTATTATAGAATTGTATTTTCTACTCATCAACACCCAATCTTAATAAGATTATTCATTACAGATTTAAAATCTTTTTTATATCAATGATGATTCAGAATCGTTTCCCTAGGGTGATTGTTAAATTTATGTGCAATGCAAATGATCCAGTGCTTTTCCTTGCCATTTGAAATCTACATCACCTCTTGCATCACTTTGGAATTATTATAGATTGTTGTCTTCTCTCTCTCTCTCTCTCTCTCTCTCTCTCTCTCTACTCTCTCTCTCTCTCATCTCTCTCTTCATGTCTCATTTATTGTAAAGCTAAGATTTAGATATTAAGTATCCCTTTTAATGGATGTTTGGACTATATTGTCCCAAGACTTTAGAAGTCTCATACATGTAGCTGCACTTTGGGCAATAAGTCTTAAGGGGTAATAAATTTGTTAATGTCCTCATCGCCTTTAAAGAGGTATGTAATATTCCTTTGTTTGAGCAGCTGATAGTTGATTTTGTAAAATGTTATTTTGTTTAGTGTTGAAGATTTGTTGTAAAATCATGCATTGTGTAAATGGTGTTGGTTGATGGTTACATGTACTTGGTGGGTGTTGGTTGGATGGTACATGTACTTGCGTGGTGTTTGATTGTGTACATGTAAATTGTTGGTGTTGTTGATGGTTTACATGTACTTGGTGGTTGTTGGTGATGGACATTGTACTTGGGTTGTAGTTGTAGTTGAGGTACATGTACTTGGTGGTGTTGCACGTTTGATGCGTACATGTACTTGGTTGGTGTTGGTTGATGGACATGTGTAATTGTGGTGTTGGTTGATGGTACATGTACCTTGGCTGGTGGTTGGTTGATGGTAACATGTACTTTGGTGTGTTGATTGATGGTACAGTGTACTTTGGAAGGGAGAAAAAATGTTGCGGGAAGGGATTGTCCATTAAATTTTGATATATTTGAAAATATTGCCAATAAATATGATCATCTGTTGTATTTTCTTCAGCTCCACCTTTCTTAAATCCACAAAATAAGAATCCGCAGATGTCTGATTCATATGTTTCTGCCGGGAAGAATGCTGTTTTTTACTGTGATGTCATGTCAGTTCAAGGAGAAAATCCTCCCTCCCCACCAATATGGAAGAAAAATGGCAGAGATATTGGTGCCAGTCAAGGTCAATAGACATTAATTCCACCGTAAAACTTGCTTAGTGTGCACATATGTAGGGTATTTTACATTCATCAAGCACAAATTAAAAGATTTGAATGAGATAATAATGTATTGAAGTAATTTTGAGCACTAAACAGGTTTTACTGAATAACATGTATTCCTAACATAATGCATGAATAAGTCAGGTATATAATATATTCAGTAACTGACTAACTGTACAACACTGAAGACGAGCAATGAGTGGATACTGTATGTGTATGATGCTATTGTAACTTTAAATGGAACAGTTTTATACAGCTCTAAAGTAGAATAATTAATTTTAAAATGTAATAAGACTTCAGTAGAATTTTGACAATTATAAACACTACGGATATAGAACAGTGTAGTGCACATACAGGAAACCACATTGTTTTTCCTTTTCCTTTTTTTTTTTTAATTTTTGTTAAATTTTAATTTTGTTACCTTTGTTTACTTTTGTTTTATTATTTTCTTTAGTTTAATTCTCTGCAATGCACATTTTACAAGTTAGTCTGCACCTCTTTTATGCATGGAAAAGGGGACTTGAATGAAATGTGTTCATGTTTTGGATATTTCAGTAGGTGTAGAGTACTTGGTAAGTCAAGACATGAAGGAACTGACCGTGCTAGATGTCATGAAGCCCACCCCAGCCCGACCAGGATCTACTGGCAGTTACCAGTGTGTGTCGCAAAACAGCGAAGGCATGGTATTCAAGGACGCTTTCTTAGCGGTCATTGGTATGTACAAAATGACCATTATGATTTTTTGTCTGTAAAACAAATTCCAGATACTAATTTAGTTTTACAATAAAATCTGAACTTGGAAGGACATGTAAATTAAAAATTAATTCAATTATAAATATTTTACTCAATTCTTTTTGTAAAATACTAAAGAACACACACTGTTAATTATTTTATTTTTGCCTGGGTGTCCGGGAAGTGCATAGGTAGTGCTCTCGATTTTAACCACTGTGATCGGCAGAGGTTGTATGAGAGAGGGTATGGCGGTCACCTGCTTGAACGCTTGGGTTTTCTCCGGATACTCCGGTTTCCTCCCACACAGTGACCCCCTAGCGCCAACATCTGTGCATTAATAAAGGACCTCATTGGAAATAAGCCCTTGATATATGTACAATCTATATACAGTCGAACTTCTTATCTTGAACACCGAGGGTTACCATATATTTCTGGAAAAAGTAACGACAGTTGCATATGTCATTAAAAGGAAGAAGCTGTCTTTATGTATCCTTCTGTCACGTAATTGTACCATAAGATGGATATACAGAGTGTGCAGGCTATTTTGGTCATAGTTCTAGTATTTTTCTCTGTATACATTGCAAGACTTCCTTTGTATTTCCCTGTGTTTAAGGTTATTTACCTAGTTTTCCTGTGACCTTTAGAATTTAAGCTGGATAGTTTAAACAACCATTTGAATTTTGCCACACCCTTACAAGAGAAAACTGTTTGGTTCCAAAACATTCTGACATACTTCTTTTGTTAGTAATTGAATAGCCAAAATTATTATTTATTATATCTTGGGGGGGGGGGGGGGGTCTGTTTTCTGTCCTTTCTTTGTCCATCTCCACCTCCCCATCCACTACTACTCTGCATGATGCCATTGGGCACCTATTTGAAAGTTTGATCTGAATGATTTTAGAGGGGGATCACTTAGTGGGCTTTGCTCATAGTATTTCTCGCTTACATTCTTGAAACATTTTATTCTTCATTAATGTTTTTAAGTAATAAATACATGTTTGATAATATCTACACGTATATGTATTTCAGACCCCATCAAGATATTTCTTAGACCAGAAAGGTCTTACCGCATTGACCGAGAGAGCCAGCTGTCTCTGGCAGTGGATGCTGTTACAGATCCGGCCCTGATTCTACAGTATAGATGGACATTTACAGGTTCACACAACATAACTATCAAAGTAGAAAACTCTGCATCTGGATCCTCTCCAACAACAACAGAAACTCACCATCAATGCCGCAGGGATTAAATAAAGAAGAGTTTTTTAAAATTGTGGGCGATACACAGCGGAAGGATTCATAAATATGATGCCGAGTTTCTACACATAGACATTGTTACAGATATACCTACAAGTAAGTGTATATATGTACCTCCCACTAAGTACTGTGAGTACTAGAACGACTGTACTTTTGCTATGATGTAGTTTATAGGTATCTGTTAGTTATCCTTTGTCTGGTTCCTCGTAGTACATGTATCTGGAAAGTCAGAAATTGTAATGGTATTAAACTATAAATACTTGCACATGTTTAAATACAGTTTATTCGAATTTTCTTTATGAAATTACATTATGCAAAATGTATGCTATTTTTACTAATACTAGTGAAGTTCAGTCAACTTTGGTACTGTAGTTTATACCATTAAAGATAAATACTCTTGCTGATGAAATCTTTTTGATGGGAAGTTGTGATCATTTTGCTGTGTAAATTGAAATTCCAAAGCTTATTGTTAATTGATTCATCAAATATAGGACAGTGTCGCAATTAAGCCTCAGCCTTAATTTTTCTACCCTCTGATCTTTGCTTCCAATATCTGTCATTGAAAAGGTGTCACATTTTTCTGCTATGAAATATCCCTCATTTCATCTGGAATAGTTGCTTGTATGAAATGATTTATATGATGATGCTATTTATTGGGGGTAACCCCCTGCTGACCTGGTGGCTTTTGTTCCTAGATGTCACCGATCCATTACCGCCTGGTAAGATTACACCAACGCTCTCAATCTTTTTATGGCTTTCAATGTTTCATTAACATCATTTTGTTATTTTTCAGTTACTGTGAATAATATAATAGCAGATTCATATTTATGTTGTAAGCAATAATTATTAGATTAAAACATATTTCGGTGAAACCAATCAGAAGATGAATAGTTGTATATCAATATCCATACAATGTGGTATTGATTAATGCAGCATATGAAAACACTGAATATTGAAAGTAATAACAAATAACTTCAAAAATATTCCTAGAATTGAAGACTTTTTATACACTAATCAGGATAATGTTATCGACAATCAAATTTATGGATCCATTAGAAAAGTCACCCATAGTAAATTTATCACAGGATACAGAACATCTTTGTCCAGTATAACACACCCAAAAATACCCAATAGATACTAGTAAGTTAAAAAGTGTGTCATCTTTCTCTGTAAACCTTAAATGCAAATGATTGAAATAACAAAGTTATATTGCTTCTAAAGAGCAAACAACAGAAGAAAAAACTTTAAAGATTGTTTAGTGCAGATAACCTGGAATACAAAAAAGGACAATACTCCCTCTATCTTTTGGGGAATTGATTTCAGTCCATGTGCTTCTTAAATTTTTCAATTTAACAATAGAATGTCTAGCTTTTATTGTCTTGAAATTATTGTAAATCTTTCAGAAAATCACCACTATATTTTCATTAGTTTACAATGAAAAAATACAACTTATTGGAACTCCTTAAGTTATATTCATCAAATTATTCTTTCATAGTAATGTTAAGTTGTGCACAGAATGAAGGAAAATAAATTGCATGCCCTTGGCTGATATTTTTCAATATTTTGGTGGTCTGATGACGAAGTTTTGGTGATTGCTGCAGTGGTTGAGGACCAGAAGAATTTCTTAGTGAACTTGGTGTTTTGTGCATGGTGTTCCTGTCTTGTTCTTGGTTTCTCCAAATGAGATTGGTATATGTAGAAGATTTTAGATGTTGCATGCAATGATTTTGCTGATCCATACCGATCAGGTATCTTGCAATTTTTTTTTACGTTTGTGTGCGTTGTTTTTATCCTTTTTTTTTTTGTTTGTTTTTTCGAATATTTTCTTTCAACATTTATGGTGCAGTATACTGTTAGTTTATAGCCCATTCATCGTTATAAAGCTGTCTTATTATTCTCCAGCATACAATACTTCTTTACTCGTANTCCCATTCATCGTTTATAAAGCTGTCTCTTATTGTTCTCCAGCATACAATACTTCTTTACTCGTAGTCTTTATTCATGGTGTGTTGCATGTTTGAATTTGAATACATCGTTACTTCTTGTGGGAAGCTTGTGCTAGATGCCCCAGATCCATCTGTCATCATCTACCCTAGGTACACTAGGAACAGGTCTGTATGAAAAGGAATTATTTGTCCCACAAATCTCAAATGTACAATGATGATGACTAGGGATACATACAAGCAGTCATGCCTAAGATGCTACATTTTTCTTGTTTATTCGCCTGCCGTGAACAGGTTGTATTATGGTATGGTGCAGTGCGTGTCTGTCAGCACCGTGTAGGCCAGATGAAAATAGTATTTACAAACATCCATAGATATGTATAGGTGCATTTAGAGGGGGGGGGGGGTTGATGCTTGTGGACCAAACTTGTGTAGATGGTTGAAACATCATGCTACTTATGATGCAACAGCTGCTGCATACCACAGATATCGATACATCATGTATGTATATGGATGGATGGATGGATTCATATGTTGGATACTTTCAGCAACTATATGTACATTTTCTACCAGGTTAAATTTGTAGAGCTTTCCAATTCAGATGTAATTTCAGTCCTGCAGAGGACGCTACGTAAGACCTATAACATCTTGACGTCATGTGTCTAGATTATAGGAACCAAGTTTTACAGATAAAGATCTTATCCAAACTTGTCGAGATGTTGTGACACATGCTTTCCAAAAATTTAATGATATTTAAAGGCCTTGTAAGTACATGTAAAAGGACTATTGATATCAAACTACTAGTAATGCATGGTATTGGTGATCCTTATTTGTGAGATTTCATCTCTCCTCTAAATAGCATAATTTTAGGGGAGCTATGTAATATTTAGATGCATTATTTTCGTAGGAAATTTTTATCATTGTTTGCAAACAGTATTTTTATTCAAATGTATTTGCAGTTCCTCGAGAGCCACCAGCTGAGGCCAATCTGTGGTTTCTGGGAATCATCTTTGGAGTCATCATACTAATCATTGTCATCATTCTAATCATCTGCATGCTGTATCGTAATACTTGTAAAAGTGGAACATATCCAGGTAAGTCCAGGGCTTTTTTCTTTTATTAAATTGTATAATCATTCTCTTGCACAGAGTTGTCAAAGATGTATGGGACTGACAACTCTATGCAAGAGAATGTTGTGTAATATGTACTTTAACTGCACTGTCAATGCAAATTTAAATTTTCCTGACCATGCAATGCAATTCAGAATGGCACATAAATGTGTCATATTTCAAATGTGTTACTGTTTTCAACATATTGATACACAGTAATGTAAAAAAAAAAATAATAATCCCAGTACTCCAAATTTCATCATCGTAAACTATATGCCTATTGTCTCCGTTCACAATATATCATAACATGCATGGTTGCATGACTAAGAAAGCCCCCTCACTTTATGAATATATGTTCAATGACATATATCAACCAATCAAGAAGCTCCCATAACTTTTTCTTGGATGATAACAAAAACCCACTCAATTTGAGATCATGCATAGTTTGTACAGGAATAATGTGAGAATTATACGATCCTCACTTGGGGCAATTCGGGTAATTTCGGGACGGCTTTCTGAGTGTCAACTTTGGTATAGAATACTCCGAATTATACGATATGGTAGTTATACATATGGTATCGATGCGATATTATACTATATGATATAGGTATAAGTACTGTGATACGATATAACAATAGGTTTGAGTGACGGTACAAATTATGACAAGATTGGTAATGATAAATATTAAGACATGATACGATATGAATGAGTATAGAATATGTATAATGAGCTACTGGAGTATTATACGGATATGTTGATAGCATAACTGTAGTATGAACGATTTATACCGAACTATATGAGTATATGATATGATATATTTATACATTGGTCACTATAGTTGATATTTATAACGAGTATAGATATAATGATATACAATATATGGTATGAATATGGTATTAATACTGATATGGTGTGATACGGTATTCATATCGATATGGTATGCAATACAATGTGGTATGATACGATATTATCAATAATGGTATGATACGGCTATGTACTATACAAAATGATATGGTATGATACAATATTATATGATATGGTATGATATTCATATGATATGGTGATGATGCCGATACTTATATGATATGGTATGTGATACGATAAGTAAGCAAATAAATATTATACAATATCGGTGATGATACGATATTATATGACTATGATACGATATTATAACAACGATATAGATTAATCATGATATGGATTTATATGATACAATAATTATATGATATAGGTTTGATAATATGATACAATATTTATAGTGATATGGTATGATTAGATATGGTAATGATACAATATTATACCAATTTGTATATGATACAATATTGTGCGATATGTATGAACAATATGGTATGTATGCATAATATGTATGAATACAATAGGTATTAATGTACAATATTGATTGATATGGTTGATACCAATATCATAACAATGGTATACTATATGATTATACGATATTAATATTATAGTACATATAATTTGCATAATATCATAATATATTCATATAAGTATTATATCGTTGTAATATCCAATAGTTATTAATAGATAATCATATGTATTTAATTTATAAATAGATGTTATATTTTGTACATTATGATGAATTTTTTTTAGATATTGTGTAATATGGATAAACGTGTAATGGATGAAAATCCTGTGGGCTAAAAATAACGAATGGTGCCATAAGCATAAAAAGGTGTTGCCCCGTCGATGTGAGCTTTGTAATATTTGATTACCTATGTTTCATATTTCACATGCACAATCCTTTTTGCAAGCCCTTTCACTGGCATGTGGAATCCGGGGCATCAGTGGTTTCACAAAATACATCTTGTTGAATGGTGTCTTTGTTTGTAGCGAGCACATAACTTCAACGTCTTGCTCTCACACTAATCCTGTCTGATTTCTTTCGGCGTTCTACACTACCACATGATATTTGTATTTATTTGACAGTTTATCAATTATTTAAAATTAAAACTTGTCTTTTATCTAAACTTCAAAATTGAAAAAAAAAAAATCTGTAAAATAATTTACGTCATTTAAAATCCATAAAAAAACTCCTGTCCAAAATAAAACGTCTTCCAATTTTAATGGCGTTTAATTTCGGACACTCATTTCCAGCTTCATATTTCATTAATTAATTTATTACTAAGAGTTAATAATGTGTAAAAAGTTTGAAATTAATATTCTAATAATATAATGGGAACTTTAACTTCAGGAATAACTGGTAATGACGTTGATACCAACAAATACAACATTTGGACAAACCACTCTTAAATTAAAATTTTGTCGGTCACCAACTTTCATTTCGGGATCATGCGTTTTTACCGTTTTATATTTCAAATATTATGAACACAAAGAGGTGTCATATGGTACGGAAAAAGCCTAAAAACTCCAGTGTATGGAATGTTAATATTGTGTGAAATGTAGGAACTTTATTTATGTTGGTATTTCGTGTATACATTGGAATGTCAAAAACTACCCGACTGTCTGAAATTACCCGAATTGCCCCTATAATGTGTTGAATTTTTATGTAGGGAATATGGGAGAGGATCCAACATCTAATTTTAATTACACTGCATTCTGGGTGGGTTTTTATGCCCCTGCCACAAAGTGGTTGGGGCATATAGTTTTACCCTTGTCCATCCTTCTGTCGTTACATGATGAGCAGTTTTGATTTTCTGGGTATCACTTACCATAAGGAATTTTCTTCATTGGACTTAATTACAGGCAGGGGCATCTCTGTCATGCTGACACATCTAGATATTCTGAAGATTTTTTTGATACCATGCATACATGTATCTGAATTAAACAAGCATTTACTGCTTTTAAAAGGAGTCATTTACATTATGGATGGATTGGAATTGCATCTAGAGAAAAAGATGTAACTCATTAA